>VDFB02271358.1:944992931-945081227 GCA_007258455.2 Sequoia sempervirens
AGAAACATATAAAGGTAGACAATTTGGTGCAACCCTAGCTCCATAAACTCTTACCAAAGTGTAGTGTGAATGCAGGAACCAATCACCCCAATTATGACCCACTTTTGATTCTTCTCTAAGCTCATGAGGCTGCAAAATCTCCTTGATGACCCTTGAGACTCTATATATAAGCTCTACTCCCAAGCTCTCCTTGATACCAACCTTCAAAACATTACAAAAAGTAAGATAATTGGAATTTGGGAAATTTTGATCCCAAATGAATGTCTACATTTGCATGGAAAAATCATTTCCATCATCATCTTTCTACCTCATCTTCAAAAAATTCTTCTATTTCTCCTACCCATCCATAGAATCATATGCATCAATAGTGAATAATGGGGGAAAGACAAAGGGGCTTTCCCATCCTTTAATTCAACCAGTCCCGTATGCATTTGTTTTGCAATGTAGGCTGCATAATCAAATCCTCTATTTTAGTTCCAATTTTGGATGTCTATGATTATTACCATCAATGCAATGGGTATTCTCTCATCAAGTCTCTAGGCTAACACTTGATCCAAATAGTAGTATGTATTCTTGAAATTTTTTGAACTCATCATAGTCAAAAGGTTCAAAGTCCTTAGGACCAAAAGATACCTTATCCTCTTTCATATGTCTACGAAGCACTTGCTTCCTGTATCCATATTTGTTTTGATCATACTCATGACATAGTTCAGAGAAGTTGATGTTAATAGTGGCATTAGGGTTCACCTTAAAGACCTCCACTATTCTACTTTTGGTTACATCAAGCAATGGGGTTCCATTAACACTGTTAATAGTTATGTCCTTAGCATCATAATGCTTTGCTAACTCCAACATCAATTCAACCTCAACAAATACGTTCAACACCACCAGCCTTCCAAGGTTAAAACCCCATAAATGACGAGTTAGACGTTTGGAATAACACTTTTTGAAATCATACAAGAACAACTCCCAACCACTCTAAGGCAATGGGACCTCTCCAATTCTGGTTGCATTATCTATTAACCTACTTGTTATAACACCCTGTCCAGTAGGTCATTTTCCAATTTTCTTGCTTCCCTTAGAAATCTCCTAAGACTTACCCTTCATGAATCTAGTGTAGTCTCTCTTTTCTACTTTCTTCTTTGCAGTTCCCTCTAAAAATTTTGGTTTTGGTTTTAAAACCCTACTATTTTTCTATTTTGGTTTACCCCCTACTCCCAAGGATTCACTAGGTTGACTCATGATTCATAGCTAGGGTTTGTGAATTCAAATTATGAACGAGGGATTTTTGATTTTATGTTCACAAGAAACTCAATTTGCAGCATACAAATACAAACCCTCATGTATTTTACCTAACCTAACAAGATTTTACAAAATCCCACTCTATCAAAACTTTCAAGACACCAAGAGTGTACCCAACTAACTCTCAATTTCCTTAACTAGTTTAATTCAACCAAAATTCACATAGAGAAGTGTAAATATTGCCTACCCAAGAAATAATTCTCCTTGAATTCTCTACAACTCCTTCACCTAGAATCCTTACAATTTCCTCTACTTTGAATTCTTACAATTGTGAGGAAAAATAGACCAACTACCTTCTTTATGGCTCAGGAATGGAGTGGTTTCACATTAATGTTTGAAAGAAAGCTCACGTGAGGGAACTAACACTCTAGCCATTTAAGTTTAAATTCCAACTGTTGATCATTCTGATTTAAATTTCATCCACTGACCTCCTTCATCCTCATGCTTTCTCTTTTTTCTTTTAGTGATATCCTTTGATGTTGCCACATTGCCCTTTTTTCTTTTATCACTTCATTCTTCAAGACCATCACCCATCGCTATCTCATCCTTAGCTTCTTTGAATGGATCTACGATGCTTAAGTGTCCAATGATGGGAGGAATATTCCATTAGAGATCCCTTAAATCCCCCATTGCTCATCACCAATATGTTCTCCATGCCTCAAACTATAACCGTGATGCTTAGAAGTGAAGAGATGGACATAAGGTTTAACCCTCACATCGCTCATCAAAAATACTCCTTTTCCTTCATGCACCCCATCAGTGATGTGAATGATATATGATGAAATCTTGGTCATTGAATCATATCATCTTCCCTTGATTGTATTCTCCTTTCATCACCCATTGCTAATAGGAAATCCCCTCAGAAAGAACTTCTAGCAATGCCTTGGACTCCAACAATGAAAATATATGTTAGCACTTACATCACTCATCACTGCTTCATTTTATAAGAGCTAAATCACATCAGCGATGAAAGGATTTTAGTGATGGTTCAAGATTCAACCACATTCCCTAGAAACAAGATATATGGTTAGGGCGGGCATTGCTCCCAGCAGTAACTTGAGCAAAGAAGGATTAGTGATATAATACTTTTAAAACAATAAGGGAACAAGTTTCATTGCTCATCGCCAATAGGAAAATGGAAAGAAAGAATCAATGCACGATAGGTGATGAGCTAGGAATACAAAGGATTGTAGTGTTATCTCTTATTGTTGGTTTGATAAAAAAAAGTGTTAAGGCGACCATTGATACAAGGTTTTCTAGCAGTGTAAGGTAGAAGACTTCACATCGCATGTCACCAATATGAAACTTGAGGCCCTACACTTACCCATGATGTGAAACAAGGTAGTGATACAAGAAAGGATCCATCACTCATTGCTAAATCAAGGCTAGCAATCATAAGGCTATGCACAATGGGCGATGTGTTGAGCGATAGGCAATGACTTAAGAAGGAACATTTTGCACATTCTCATAAGTTTTTTTATAAGGGGACTAACTAGGGAAAAAAAGTACCAATGACATAAGGTGAACCTAAGACAAAGACTTAGGATGAAAGATAAATAGTTGGCAACTCAACCATAGGAGAAAAATACCATGAAGGAAATATTTCAATGTAATTGTGAGACGGTAATCCTAGACAGAAGGCACCTATCAATACATGGGCACTGAGGACTTAGGTTGTTTTAAAATGACCCAAAATTGACCTTAGCAAGTCAATGGAAAATTAGACCAAAATAACAAAGATTAGGATGAAGGAAAATATGCTAAGAAAAACTAATCCCATAGCATTAAACCCTAAACCCTTGACAACATTTTCAAACCCCAAACCACCCAAAACCAAGAAGCCAACCAGGTAAACACATAAGATCAATGGAACATAAAAATTTTAAGGGTTCCACTAGTGGCTCTGATTGGGGACGTATTCCTCTAGTAGGTTGTTGGTGCTTTTTCCAGCTGAACCCCAAAACTCTCTAAAGGATAGCCAATCCATATGTTCAATACATCCCTAGCCTAGTGGCCAACACAATGAGTAAAGAATTCTGAGGTCTTTACTCCTGCACTTTAGGTTCTGTGGGAACAAGGAGGGTATTTCCCGATTGTGTTCATTCTAATTTGTTAAAATGGAGAACACTTCTTCACATATGGGTTCCCACTACAGGAAAATAAATGAAATTCACTAAGGATTTGGCTGATCTTTGAGTAAATAATTGTCCATTTTCTAGGAATGGGGATGTATTTCAAACTTACATTTCAAAATTGACATGATTTTAATATGTATTTCTCTTATCCAAAACATGACTTCTTATCGAATCCTTTGTAAATTCTTACTATCACTCCCCTTAAGCATTTAATTAACCCTTTGAGATAAAGAAAAGAAACATAGCCATACATTCAATTAAACCATTGATGACAAATGAAAAGATCCTTGATAATTTCATTTATAATCTACAAAAGTGGACAAAGGAGAGTACATGCTTTAGAATTTATATTTGTTTTGATTTTAGTAATTCATGTATAACAATTTAAGACTATTACATATAAGACCTATACTTAAGACGATTAGCCAATAGATTCATTAAGCCTTCTACATTACATTTGTTTTTTGCACTTAAATTCTACCTAAACCATTCTAGACTCAAAATTTTGACCCCTGTAATGAGCATTGAAATCCCTTTTATAGATGAAGGGAGCAACAAGCATACGGATCATTACAGTTACATTTCATAATCATTTCAAAATTAATTTCATTTCATTTGGGTCAGTTCCCAAACCATTATATTTAATCATTCATTACCACAAGAAAGGAAAAAAGGAAAAAAGAGCTCCAAGCAATTGGTCAGAGAAGCACATGCAGGCCTTCCAAAAGAGTTGTTCTTAAAATCAGAACATTCACCAACATCGGGGAAGTCACCATTAGTACCAATGGTGAAAACAAACAAACCAGCCACATGAGGGTTGAATCACCACAAAAGTCCAAAAAAATTGCACACCATTCAGTAGGAGAACATGGGTGTTACTTGGCCTTTTTCAGCAGCTCAGTAGACACCCTTACCTTGTTTCATGATAGAAATTGGAGTTACAAAAATCACCTCATCATCTGAATCATCATAGGGCACAAGGGAAATAGGACAATGGCCAAAATTAGGACCAACTCCTCCTTCCTCACTTGAAGAACTATCATAAATCACAACAGGAACACTGGGCTTCCTTGAATAGACCCGAGGAACCTTACTCGGCCTCATTAATTTTTGCAAACTCAACAAGCCATTTTCCTTTAAACCTGACTAATTCTTATTAAATAGCCCTATTTCTCAGATTGTAAGTACTCTTGATAGTAATTTTCTCAACCTTATTTTGAACACTCCTCTTACCCTTTGGGACAATTAACATTTCTGCCATAATGGATTTGTCTTCAAACACATATACAAATGGTTCCTGCATATTCAACCTCCTAGACTGTTGAACTGGTGTGACAGGAGTACTTGGCTCACTCATTTTCCTAAAGTAAAACACTAACCAAAGCTAATCTTGCAAGAGAAACACTAGCCAAAACCTTCAAAGAATCTCCACTCATAGAAATGAAAACCCCAAGAGCCCTAGACAAAACAATACAGAGTACAACTGAACTACAACAACAATACCACATGCATGCACACTTACAGACCAGGGGATATTATACCACCACCTTTGTGATACTTCATTTAATGCTAAAAATTTTCTCCTCCAGTACTTGTAGCAATCATTTCAGTGCCCTGATAATTTTTGAACGATCAAATGAACTACAAGAAATCCTCATTAAGTAAGGGAATTAGAGGAAATTTGCATTTAATGGCCACCCTGGCTCACTCAAGCAAGCAAAAAATCAATCGCTGCATATTGGATCTCGGTTTTCAATTGTTTAGGATTTAAAACTCAATCAACGAGGCTCATTAAGGATCACCACTTTCTTTTATGCACGTACTTAGAAATAATGATGAGGTGCTTTAAAACTACCACATACACATGTATATCCAAACTCCATAATGATCAACTTTCTCACCATTGATCTTGATGATCTTAGTCAGGAACCCAACTCACATTGCCCATCCCATCTTCCAATTTTTCTTTTGGACCTCATCAAGTGATGGATGAGAAACCAACAATGAGATATCAGTCATTGATTTGATCACGAGAGGATCCTAGCTAGAGATTTAAATCCCATTTCTCATCACCCGTTCACTTTTCGTTGAGCAACCTCAACATGCGATGCACCAAGCCCACATGATGGGGAGTAACTCAACCCATTGGTGGTCATGGGTTCCCTTTTGGAGAGCATGAGATAACCAGTGATAGTGATAAGGCCAACAATGGGTTAAAAACTTAACTGTGTCGCCCTTCAGGGGTTACCTTTCAGTGGTGAGAATGTAACATGCGATGGGTGATGAACCTAGGATGGTAGGAAAGATAGTGTATTTCTCATCATGGGAAAAGGAACACGCAATGAACGATGAACCACCAATGGTAGACTTAAGTAATGCTAAAATGCACATGGGCATAATTTGTCTTAAAAGGGGACTTCCTAGGCTCAACGAGTGACCAAAGTGTTGGGGTCGGTTAACAATGATGATGAAGACCATAAGATGCCACTTAAGCGACCAATTGCCTGATGCAGTTGGTCAATCAGGAAATATGAGATGGTAGGAGGATTAAGGTTATAAGTAAATAGAGACCACAAAACCCTAAACGCTAGTGGCAACGAGGAATAATCAATCACAGACTTGACCATGGAACTAGGGACAATGAAATTTTTAGGGTTCCACCAATGGCTCTAATTAGGGATGTATGCCTCTTACAGGCCTAGCAAGAATCTAGAATCTTAGGTAAAAGAAAACTAGTAGAAAGGCATAGAAACTAGGGACAAGAATAGCAAATCAAGAGCAACAATTACAGGGATAAAGAATGTAGCTCTCATTTCAATCCCAGAAGCCTTCTTTTATACTTTCTTAGGCTTCGTTCTCCAAATTGGAGGTCAAATTTTCCCCCAAAACTTAGAAGCAGTTCTTTCCTTTGTCAAAAACTTTGTCCTATTCCGCTTGCAGTGGTTCAATATATGTATTATGCATTTTTGAATGACCAACATCATCATGATTGACATTATTGATTCCACTTGCTATGAAATTGCCTTGTTCATCAACCTATTGCACCATAGGCTCATCTAATTGAACTAGAAAGATAAAACATTCATATTCCACTTGATCATGAGTTGTAACATCACATTCAATTTGATCACCAAATTAAAATCCTTCATAGACACTCCATTTTATACAAGGCCAAGCTTTTGAAGTATCAAAGAGAAAAGGTTCATATCTAGCAATACCTTCATTGTACTTGACATGAATGTTATCCTCATTAGATGGAAGCAATTCCATGATAAGGTCCATAATATGATGCGTATCTGTAAAGAATTCAAGTGCACATTCATATTTATTAACATCATGCTTCATGTTATTTGCACCCCTAAGTTCCTCTCCACATAGTTTAATCAGTCCTGTAATATCAACACAATATGAAATTTCATCAAATTGTTTATTTTCATCAATATGTAACAATGTTGCTTCAGGGTTGATGTACCCATCTGGATGCATCAATTGATTATTCAAGAATGGGTTTCCTCCTTTGTCAATATGGATATTATCCTCTAGCATATGTGTGATTGACAATTCAACCACTATTTCACGCACATAGCTAGGTACCATAAGAAAATAAGAATATTCATCTATTTCTCCCTCAATATCAGCATTGTATTTAGTATTTCCATCATGGACAATAACACCTTCATCTTCAAATTCTTCACCATGTGAACAACTGTCACATTTAATTATCAACACATCTGAGTTACACCCTTGGTAATCATCAAACACAATTTGCTCATTCACCTATGGGAAAATGACTTCACAAATATTTGTACCACTGCATCTTTCATGTGACTAGGTAACTATTGAATCAGAGTTGCCTTCTTCAAGGATATAATTAACCTTAGTGTCAATCTAATCTTCATTACTTATTGTCCCATTTATACCATATCCTTCATATTCGCAAGTAGTACTTGCCAAGAACTCATCGGGATTTTCAACAAAAAGTGGATTGTTCCTATAGACACCTAAACTTGGCCACTTACATTTGGTCAAATGTATCCTTTTTCATCTAAATATCCTCTTATCTACATTAATTAAGTAATATTACTATTATTTAATTAATACTCCTAAAGTCCTCTAAATCCATAAGGTATTTAGTTAAATAATTAAATACCTTACCCTTTATTCCTTTCCTCCAAGGAATTAAATAAATAATCCATTTATTTAATTCCCTTTATCTCCCACTTCCCATAATCTACACTTAATCATAATCCACCTCCTAATCCTATCACTAGGGATGTGCACATTCCTAATCCATGATTAGGATGTGTCACATCCTACAAATTTTGCAAGTTGGCTCCTAATCCTCATTAGCCACCTAACCTTCCTCTAATCCTTCATCAGCTAGCCTAATCAACCCCTTGGTCAACTCTCCCCATCCCCCAAGGAATTTTTAATTCATTTTTCTCTTCCCAAGGTCCTTTTGAGGAATTTTTAATTCCGCTCTCATCTCCAAAGGAATATTAAATTCCTTTTCTCCTTCCCAAGGAATATTAAATTCCTTTTATGCTTTTTAAAAAGGAATTTTTAATTCCTTTGGTCAACTTTCCCCATCCCCCAAGGAATTTTTAATTCCTTTTGGTCTTTCCAAGGTCCTTTTGAGAAATTTTAAATTCCTCTCTCATCTCCCAAGGAATATTAAATTCCTTTTATCCTTTTCATACACATTAAAAAGAAATTTTTAATTCCTTTGGTCAGCTCTTAATCTAATCCATTGATCTCTATCAATCAATCTTGGCCATTCATCCAAAAAAACCTTCAATCTATTTATCCCAACACTTAGCCATTTTCATCTCTCACTCATTTTCCACTGGAGCACCATTATGCTACTAAAATTACAAGTGAGAACACATCCAATCGAACATCATGGGAAAATCTACACAATAGGAGACTTGGTATATTGGTTTGAACTCCTCATTGCCCTATCTTGAGTGTTTTTCTTGTTTTTAGTCTCTTGCTTGATTTCTTTCATTTTAGGTAGATTAAAAATATTGTACACATTTCTAGCTTACCTGGTGGCACCCACATCATGGGTCTGCACTTTTGTGTTTTATGTTGTTTGAGTTTTTTAGGTTCAGGTTTACATGTAGGGGCGAATCTGCCCCGACGAGTGAATTTTCACCTTACAAAGGTGAATCTACAGTCACAAACAGGTGAGTCTAACATCAGGGGCAAATTCACTAGTTACAGAGGTGAATTTGCATTCAGCCAAGACAAGAAAAATTTCCTTTTTTGTGAAAAGGGGAAAATCTGATAGCCAAAATAGGCGAATTTGCTTGCAGGGGAAAATTTTCTTAGCAAGATCAGGTGAATTTTCTCGAAGGGGCAAATTTTCTTAGCAAGAACAAGTGAATTTGCTTGTAGGGGAAAATTTTCTTAGCAAGAATAGACGAATTTTCTTGCAAGGGTGAATTTGCTTAAGAAGAATGAGCAAATTTTCTCTTTTCAAATAGGTGAATTTTCTCATCAACTCCACCCATTTTCCATGTGCCCTCAAAATTCAAGAAAATTTGATCAATATAATAGGCGACTTTTTCTTGAGGGGCGAATTTGTATAGAGAAAATAGATGAATTTTCTCACCATAGGGGCGAGTTTGCTGATCAAAATAGGCGAAATTGCTTCATACAGAGGTGAATTTGAGGTAAACCCAAGACTTGAATTTTCAATTTCCAACTTTTTTTTGGTTTTGGTTTCGTATACTAATCTGCTAACTTGTTTGTTTGTGAGTGTGCCTAGTTTTTGCTAACAATTTGTGCAGCTTGTCCTCATCCGTCCAAGACCAGTGGTTGTAAACTAATATTGCATTTTTTGCAAAATGATCAGTCCAAGACCTTTTAGTTAGTCTATCTGTTGTTTTTCATACTAGCTAGGCACACGTAGCTTTAATTTTAAAGCGTTAATTAACTTGCTTGTTGTGTTTGAAAGTGAACTGTTGATGTATCCAATCCCTTTGTGCCATTTGGTGATCATAGGATTACGAGAAATCATAGTTTACTCTAGTCCAATCTAGTCCACCTAGGAGGTGCCAATGCATCTAAGCTCTCCCATTGTGCTATGTGCAAACCTGGGGACCAGCCGAAAACATCTAGTATCTTCTTCCCTTAGCGGGACCTGCCCTAGATTTCATCCCCTGAGGGACAATTCCAAACACGTTTTACTGGTGGGGTATATAAAGGGGGGAGAGCTAAAGTTGTAACTCAATCCAGTCATGTTGTGTTTAGTGAAGTGTTGAAGCTAGGGTGATACCTAGACAAGACATGCAAAGTTGGTCCAACTTTCTAGTACCTTGCTAGGGCTCCTGACTCACACTTGTGACAGGCTGGTGTTCACAGTTGTGCCCCACATACCATGTGTATATTGGGGACTCGCGAAACAGCCTTGTTCAGCTTCGATAGAGACTCGTGTTTTAGTTGTTGATTGGTGTAGTGCAGAGGATGTGCACTATACCCCAAAGATACTCACCATGTACTCCCTTTGGTTGAGATAGAAATCCTCATGGTGGACTATGATAGTCCTTGGGTGAGAGTGTGAAGGTGAGCCTATGGCATCTGTTGATGACCCTATGCCACTAGAACGCTAGCTATATTCCTTCATGAGAAAGGGTGATCTAGAGAAACACCTCAATATCATGAAGTATTAACCTTGGGTTCTCCACTCAAGGTGGTGGGCCTACACCAAGTTTGTAAACCCTTATCACTAATTCTAGGATCGCGTTGTCTAGTGTGTCTTCTTTGTGTGATACTAGTGCTTTTCATTTTCAATTGAGTCAACCTGGTTTTTTGTGTGCTATTTGTTGTGCTTGTTGCCCTTTGCCACAGTCAGCCCCTACCTTCAAAGGTGAATTTTCCCCTTACAGAGGTGAACTTGTATTGCAAATAGGTGATTTTTCCCTAAAAAAGGGTGATTCTACATCTTAGTCTAGTCTAGGTCATCCATTTTTCTTTGTCAGAGGAGAATTCACATGTGGGTCACTTTCTTATGCAGCCTCATTTTCACCCATTCCTAGGAATAGGAAATTTTGTCCATCCCTTAGGTGAGTTTGTTAGTCTTCATCCATCAAATTCGTCAGTTTCTCAAGAATAGGAAAATTTTCCAACCCCTTGGGAAAATTCATTCCCCATAGGGGTGATCCTGTTTTCAGTCTAAGTCTCATGCCCATCATCCCGTCTTTCAAATTCATTTGTTCTCCTAGAATATGTGAATTTTCTCCATCCCCTCAGGTGAATTTTTTCCCCACAAGGGCGATCCCATTTCCCATTTGAGTCTTCCATCTTTTTCCTCATCCATCAAATTTTCCTATTTCTTGAGAATCGACAAATTTTCCCCACACTTAGGCACATCCATTTGTCGGATAGGCAATCCCATTTTTAGGCAAGTTTGTTCCTGTTTGTACCATTCAATAAATAGGTGAAGTCGTCATCCCTATTAGGTGATCTTGAAAGTCAAATTTTCCTATCCCCTTGATATTTTCCAAAGTTTAGGAAAACTTGTGAGAGTTTAGGCAACTCTACTAGCTGTTTGGGCGAATTTTCTACCAAACAGGTGAATTTTCTTCACAAATTTTCCTATTTCTTGTGTCATCTAAGATTTGGGTGAATTTTCTCTACCTGGATAAGAAAATTTTATTAGAACTAAGGTGATTCTAATCCTAATGGATGGGTGAATTTGATACCTAGATAAGCGAATTTGTTACATACAGAGGCGAATTCGCTTCCTATACAAATTCTAGAGCTTGAATCCTTTTGGCCACTAAAAGCCTATTGTTTGTTGAGTCCTTTGCCACAATCAATTTTTTTTTATCATTATCTGTTTTCTCATAATCGTCATTTTTTCATTCATATGCATTTTCTAAAAGTCATTGGTTCATTGATCAAATCATATAGGTGCATCTAAGGACATCCCTAGAGTACATATCTACCATTGGTCCATCAATCCTAATCCCCTAGGATTCATTTTAGAGGTTTGTATCCAAGTTGGCTTAGGTGTTTGACCTTGATCGTCATCCTTCACACTTGCTTAGGATTGTCATCCATCTTGAGTCAGTAATCATCCTCAACCCAATCAATCTACTTCCATCTTGAGGTAGATTTAGTGTCGTAATCATCCTTTTGTAATCCAATCCGATCGTCAACACCTTATGTCATCTAGTAAAACCCCTAAACTTGGTTTAGAATCTATCCCATCACATCCTTCAATCCAATCCTAATTTGAGCTTCAATCCAATCTGAATCTAAGCTTCAATCTAATACTAATCTAAGCTTCAATCCAATCCTAATCTGAGTTTCAATCAAGTCCTAATCTGAGTTTAAATCAAATCCCAAGTTGAGCTTAAATCAAATCCCAAGTTGAGCTTAACCTAAATCCCAATTTGAGCTTTAGTCCATCTACATCCAAAATCTTCTGATATCGAAACAAATCTTAAGATCCCTTCTTCCATCTTCTTCCAATCCATCCTATTTATCTTTAAATCACATTTTCTTTCCTCCTAATCATCTATTCTCACACTTTCAATCCATATCCATCACATCCAACATCATGAATCCTTATCCTTCACCAATGCAACCAAAAATAGTAAAGCGAAATCCCAATTATGTTGATGATGATAACAAAAGTATTGTTGATCAAAATGAGTACAATATAGACCCCCTTGATGCTATCATTACTAGCAAGCTTTCCCCAAGTGTCATCCAAAATCCAATCACTCATCCAAGCTATCCCATCACCCCTTCATCCACACCTAATAAAAATCCTTATGCTACCTTTGACAAGGGATATCTAGTATCTTCCCCATCTGCATATTCATCATATCCTTCATCTCCATCTTTCTCTTATCCAACATCCAAGTCCTCCTATCCCATTCCACCATCCCAATCTTCCCATCCTAATCTAATATCCCAATACTCCTACTACAATCTACCACCCACATCCTCTTGTCCTAATCCACCATCCCAATCTTCCCATCCTAATCTAATATCCCAATACTCCTACTACAATCCACCACCCACATCCTATTGTCCTAATCCACCATCCATGTCCTCCTATCAAAATCTGCCATTCCAATATTCCCATCCTAATCCACCATCCCAATATTCCTACCTTAATTCCCCATCCACTTCCTCCAACATCAATCCACCATCCACATCTTCCTATTCTAATCCACCATCCCAATATTCCTACCTTAATTCCCCATCCACTTCCTCCAACATCAATCCACCATCCACATCTTCCTATTCTAATCCACTGTCCCAATATTCCTACCTTAACTCTCCATATAATCTTGATCCCCCCACCAATCCTAATCCTCCACTTGCTCTTAGTCCTCCAGATAATCCCATCCATCCATCTAATCCTAATCCTTCACCAATCCATAATCCTTCATCTATTCCCATCACCCCAGGTAAGCCTAGAATATGCAAGTATCTCACTCTAGAAGTCCTCCAAGGACTCATGACAAAGAATACATCTCCAACTCCACATCTTGAAGTCGTGGAATCATGCTACCCCACTCCCCCATCTATAGTCACTAGTGATGAGACCCTTCTCCATCCCACACCTATCATTACTATAACCACCCCTAGCACCACCCAAACCGTTGAAACCATCAAACCCATTGAATCCATTGAACCCTCATCTCCCACTCTAAAAACCACCGAACCCATCGAGGATAGCCAAACCCATTTGCCATCTTCTACTCCTCAATCCACCCAATCCATCGAAGACACCCAAATCCAATCCACTCCTCCCACTCCTAGTATCACTGAAATTTGTTCCCATGAACTTCATGAATCTGCCATCCACACAAGATGAGTCATGCCAAGAGCTTGATCCAATGCATACCAACATATCCCTTTCTCCACATCAAGATCCTGTCATCCCATCTAGTCCACCTCAAGATCATAGTCCTCGATCCATTCCATCCCATGATCCCCTTGACACTCAAGATCCAACCACTCTATCTCATGAACCATTATCACCCGTTGCCACAACTCCAAATGCTATCATATCACCTAATCCCTCTCCCGATCCCTTACCACTCACTCCTCCCTATCAAGATGTTGCTCCCCCATCATCTCCATCTCATGATCCTCCATTGTCACCTAACCCTACTATCCCCACACCACCTTTATATTTCCTCAGTGCTTTCACATTCATTCATGGTGGCTTTCTTGTAGAATAAGAACACAACATATACACCACCAATCCTCATTCACCTAATAATGGACTCGCATCATTCTTCCAAAATAACAAGCATCCTACCATAGAGTTAATGCTCAAAATAATGAACTATCAAGGAAAAGGTTTAGGCCTTCATGAGCAAGGTATTTTAGAGCCCATCCATGTCAAAGAAAATCCATGTACACAACTTGGTCTTGGATATACCTCTCAAGACTTGCAATCCAAAAATGTTGGTTCAACCTCTATCAATCCTTAATAAGCCTCCTCCAAAATAATAATAGGCTCTTCCTATCACTCCACTAAACCATTTACCGCCATCCCCCTCCATCGTATCACCTCAAAACAACCATCCATATTCCTCCTTCATCTTATGAATCCATTTTGGGTCCTTATGTCCCTCCATCCATCATCTCCCATCCTTCATATGCTCCATGCATTTTGGGTCCTTATGTCCCTCCATCCACCATCTCCCATCCTTCATATACTCCATCCATTTTGGGTCCTTATGTCCATCCATCCACCATCACACATCCTCCAGCTGCTAAGTCCATTTTGGGCCCTTACATCCCAAAATCACCTCCTCCATCTCATCCTATTCATCCTTTTATGCACCAATCACCTATCCATGTCACCCATCATAAACATCCCACTCTCATGTTCCCTAATCAGGGTCAAAAAAGGCGCATACCTACACATGCTTCATCCACATATCATCCCTAAAATCCTACCTCCATCATTCCATTCATGTTTCCTCCACATCATCGATCTTCTCGCACCCACCCCATTACTATTAAAAGCACTTTGGATGCTAAAGTAAAAATGCATAAATTTAAACATCCACATGAATCTAAAGCTCCTCATGTCCCCTTAAAAAGACATGTTGAAGAAAAGAAAAATAAAATCCAAAATCCAAATCAAACCAATAGGCCACAAAGGCTCACCAAAGCAAAAATTAAAACCACGTGGATCCCAAAGAAAAAAAATGCAACCCCTTCAAATGAAAAATCCATAGCCTTCAAATGAAAAAAATCATAATAACATCCAAAGTTGCTAATCCCAAAGCTACACATCCTCATCCACCATCTCCTAAATCTATTTTGGGTCCTTATGTCCCAAAATCCACTATCCCAACTCTTCCATTATCCCCACATCATCCATCCACTAATCCTTCTATCCTTTCACATCCACCACCATATGTGCCAATGTTGGTCCTAAAAAGATTCACCCATCACACATCCACCCCATCATTCCATTCATACACTTTCCAATATCCCGTCCATTATCCCATATATCTCCCACATCCAATCCCTCTAATCCATTCCCTAGAATAATCCATCCATCCTAATAAGGTTGTACCAACATCCAATAATCACTTCATACCTGGGTTATTCTTACCTCATGTAGAACTTGATGCTTGAGTCCTTCATCCACCCCCTTATCACATATCTTCTAGATCTACTTATCCACATCCCTATCCTTATCCATCTCCATCTGCATACTATCCAAAAATCAAAAAAAGTCAAAAAGTAAAAAAAAATCATCCAATGGTGAAGACTTGGCAAACAAGCACCTTGGATAAGTACCATGATGAAAACCTAGAAAATAGGTGTCATGTGTAAACCCCTATCCATCTCTTTCCACACTTGGATAAAACTTCATGCTGGGAATCCCCTTCATCCATCTCCTCCATCCCACCTATCTTCCACATCCTACCCATCATATCCCATTTATCTTCAATCCCTTCATCCTTCTTATGATCTTAATAAAGAAAAGGGCACCTATCTATGCCTGCTTTGGACACCTCTTGGTATGCATTCCCTTCATCCATACACTATTGTATTCCCTTTCCACATCCATCTACCTTCCTTGTCCACCAGTCATGCTACCATCAATCTTCCTTCCTTATCCATGCATCCTATCTACTTCCATCTCCCTCCCTCATCCACCATTCATATCCTCCATTTATCTCCTCTATCTTCCCATCCACTCGTCTTCCATCCATCCCTCCTCATCACACATGACATATATAGAGTGGGGGAATCTACTTCCTTTGTGACATAGTCCTTGGAGACACCATTTATCCATCATCCCCATCCTTATCTTCCCATCCATCCATCCAAAAAAAAAATACCTTCCATCTTCCAAATCCTTACCTTCCCATCTATCCATCTAGTAACCTTTTCCACATCCAAATCCTTGTCCCTCTATCCATCCCTCATAGCATCCCTTCCATCCCCCATCCTTATCTCCCTATCCATTCATCTCTATCCTCATCCTAGCTCATAATCCCTTATCATTAGTATCTAGCTATAGGCTCCCCCCCTTATGCAACCCAATGTCATCTACCTCACTATCATTGATCCCACCTCTTTCACACATCTTGCCAATCTCCTCTCACTTTTCATCACTTATCTATCCATCATATCATCATCCCAATTCATCTTTTGATGATTGAGGTAACTATCCCATCCCTAAGCTTCGTGCAATCATCCATCATCCTATCTTATCCCCCACATTTATCTTGTCTCGTCATATCAATTTAATCATTTTATCTAATTTTTGTGGTCCTCTCATTGTCCTTTTTCCATGGTCGGTCATTGGCCTTTTGTCAAACTACATTTCCCCTATGCTTTCATGTAGGCAAGGTTGATCATTTGATCCACCCCTAGGGCTTTTTTCCATTTGATCTTTTTCCTCCATCCTAGTCTCCATTATCCTCTTTCCACTTTATCCATGGTCTTTTTATTGAACTACAAGGGCCCTGCGCTTTCACGTAGGTAAGGTCGATCATTTGATCCACCCCCGGGGCTTTTTTCCATCTGGTCTTTGTCCTCCATTCTAGTCTCCATTATCATCTTTCCACTTTTATCTATGGTCTTTTATTGAACTACGAGGGTTTTGCGCTTTCACGTAGGCAAGGCTAATCTTTGATTAGCCCCCGAGCCCCTAGGTCTTTAGGGTGTGTCGGTCTTGTGTCTTGTGTCTTGCATCATGTCATCAAGTATTCCCTTACCTAGCTGGTTCTAAACTAGAAAAATCCATTAGCACCATGAGGTCCAATTGGTTCTGAATATCTTGATTCATGTTGATCACCTAATCTATCCTCCATCTTCAGTCTTAACAGGATGCATCCTTCCTAATCAGATTGCATCAATCCCATCCACCTTTTGATCATGTGGCAAAGGATATTTGAAATTGATTGTTTTCTTATGAAGCTTTTGGCATTTTTTTATCATTTGAGCTTCCTATCATACCTTTTCAAGGTTGCCATGATTCATCATATCATAGTGTGCTTTGACTAGAAAACATAGGGGCATATCTTGATCTTTTGTTTGTTTCTATCTTCTTGGTTGTCCCATGTAGTACCCACCAAGATCCTTGTGGTCTTGTGTTACATTGGGGTATCCTTTGTGTTTTTGGTTTTCCCACATTGGCCCTACCAAAGCCCCTATGACTTTGGGATGTTGGACTAACCTTTTTTTTTTGTTCCAATCACATGCATGTGATATGGAGTTACCTTGGTTCCTCATACCTTGGTGCATAGTATCTCATACTATATCAAATTTAGTGCTCATTACATGGTAGCATAATGGATAACAATTAAATTGCTTGATTTGATCACTCTCCTTTCATCTCCCCCATATCCCATTCTCTCATCTATAATTTTCCTTTATCAACATCCCCCCATCCCCTCACCCTTCATCTTTCTAATCCATTCATCCTTCATCACTCTCCTCATCTATCTATCCTATCTATTTTCCTCCCTCCCTTATTTGCATCCTCTTCATTCCATCAACTTTTCCATCTTCTTAGGATAATATAGATTTTTTATTCTAAGCATCTTTTCCTCCATCATCTTCATTCATTTCAAAAATTTCACCTCTCCATCCAATCCTAATCCATTCAATCTTGCACAAATCATCTAATCTCCTCCTTCATCTTGTTCCCAACCTTGCTACAAGCCTGATCCAATCATCATCATCGTCATCATCATCGAGATGTATCCTTCTCTATCCTTTTGTGTTGTTTTCGGATGTATCCTTCCCTCATCAACAACACTTTCATCATCATCATCAGGATGTCTCATTCCCTATCCCTTTGTGTTGTTTTGGGATGTATCCTTCCCTCATCAACAACACTCTTATCATCATCATTGGGATGTATCCTTCCCTATCCTTTTGCATTGTTTACGGATATATTATTCCCTCATCAACAACGCTCCACCCATCATCAATAAATTTTGGCTTATAGTTTGACTGGGGCAACATCACATTTGTTCTTGAATCTATTTGTAATCCCTTTCTTCTTATATTCTCTTCCCAATCTCCTATCACTTATCATCCTCTCTTATCCATCATTTTGCATCTTCCCATCTACCCTTTCATCATCTCATCCATTTTGAGATCACACTCATGTCCTCTTGAACCCACATGTCCTCTCGAGGGGGCATCCTCAATCCTTAATATTCATCTTCGCTGCTATCATCCTTCTTCCTAGTCACTCCTTTGATGAATGGGGCATCTTTCACAATCTAATCATCTTCTTCCTAGTGTTATCTTTTAATCTTCTTTGAAATGATACTACTTAGTAATTGTAGTGTTCTTTAATCAGCTCAATAACTAGGAATATGAATTCCTCTACTCAGGGATTGAACATCACAACTGGAAGTCATGAACTACTAAAGAACCTTATTTAATTATCAACCTAGGGATGTAAACTTGAAATGGCACAGCACAAGATATGCACTAATCACCTTTCCAGACATGCATGATTCTTAAAATGCCTTATACTGGAATTTTAGTACTGGAAACAACTTTACTATTTAACTTTTCTTGGAAATGAAAAACTCGAAAGATAACCTATTATACTCCTAGTGGTTGCACGAACAGTCACATTAACTTCTATGAAGGGAAATGCAGCTATTCTAACTTGCAGAATAAAAGTATGGACAGTTCCCTAAGTAGGCCCCCTTAGGTAGTGCCAAAAGTAGACAATATATTAGATGAAAAACTTCATAAGCTTTATTGATTCAATTTAAACAAGTACATGGCACAATCTCTTGGAAAATTTCTACGACTGAAAGTGTGTTACAATAGCAATTTTCTTAGCCAGCTCCTTCTCTGAAGGAGAATGGGCTATTTATTGAAAACTGATCCTAACTACTAACCAACCTTCCCTTATAAAACAAGAGGCATTTATTACTTTTAACTAACCTAAGTAAAGAGGTGAATGACAATGTAAGAACTAAGTCAAATTGTTTTAGCAGTCTTAAAGCACCATCATCCTGGATTCATGCAACACCAAGATGCCTGGCCTAGATTTCTGGAACACTCTCCCTACATGGTGAATGAGTTGAAACTGTCTCCTCATCTTTTGTTGTTGAACCAGTCTTTATGGATTTGGTCTTCAATCCTTCAAGTGGAAATTGAATTCCCTTCCTTCAATCGTGGTACCTGCAAAATATCTCACCATCTTTTCCTGAGGAAGAAGGTTAGCTCAACACGTTCATCTTTTAAGACAATCCATTACTTTATTCATTCATTCATTAAGTATTAAACTAAGGCAAACATTGTTTTAGATATGGCTGCAGGAAGTTTTGGTAGTGGAGGTTGCAGGAAGGTTTATGATCACAAAAAGCCATAAATTATTTATCAGACTAATAAAACATTAAAGGTAATAATCATGGGACTTCTTATCAGAATATACTCATAATATTTAAGTCATAAAAGGGTCTATATCCTATCCCATAAATATATTGAATGTTTGTTTTAGTATAATAAAAACAGAAAAGTATTTATAAAAGTATGATCAAAATGTGCCAAAGACTTGGCTCATCACTCCCCTCAACCAACTACTTGTTGGACCCTTCAGCAAGTCTAGCATTCCTTCTTCTGGCAAACTCTCTCAGATCTGCACTTAGTTGCTGTCCACATTCGCCATTCTGGAAACTCCAAAAGTGATCTCGCATTGCCTCCAGCCTTTGCCATCTATTATCTTCAGAACTTCTATTATAAGTGTTGTTATCCCCCTGTATAGCCAATAATGGCCATAGGAGAATAGGCAGCTGCATAACCAAGGGCAACCAATTCTCCTTCTTTGTTCTGGCATTCCTCATGTACCTTTTTGCCCTTCTGGTTGCTGCATACAAGTTATTGGGAGTATTTGGTTATGCTTTCTTTAATTGAAATGAAAGATGCTCCCATTTTTTCTAAATGTGCAGGGTTGCAACATTAAAATCATTGTTTATAATTTGGGAGTATTGAGAAAATACCTCTTGTCTTAGAGGCTCATAGTGGCCTGGCTCTTTCATCTCTCCACAATTTCTTCCAATCAAAGTAAATACCCATTCCATTTCTAGATTCATTTCTTACAGACAATGGCATATTTACTTCATCATGCATATGGCTATCAAATTGTTCTCCTATGCTTATTTCATTGGTGATCCAGGAGATTAGAGCACTGATATAAATATCACCGACATAACATTAGGGATTTCATTCCTTATCATGGGATACAGCCAAATTGTGCAAATAAAATTCACACAGGAGGTTCCTAATGTGTAGAGGTGAATCCCTATATGCTTCATAAAATTCCTCAGGGGTATCCAAAGAAGGATTCTTACCTTTCCAAACTCTAATTAGTTGGAAGTTCAAATATAGCTCCTTGAGATACATTGCATAGACAGGTGAAGGTACACGACATTGCATCAGTTGTGGAACCAACTCGACCAACTGGTTGAGAGTGTCATTCAAGTTAGCAATTTTCAGATTCTTGTTTTGGATTATCCTTTGTAGTCTCTTAATTTCAAGTGCAGAAGCAGTCTGTTGTTACTAAAGTTCTTGAAAACATGCCATTCCTATAGCAAAGTTTATGACATGGAGTGGTGGTCTATGATTATAGCACACTGCAAGTGTCTCCTGTACTTCTTCAAACACATCCATCTTACCTTTCCCTTCTTCTGACAAAAACACAATCGGCTCTTCCTCCTCATCACATTCTATATCTTCCTGTAGCTGCTCTACAATGGTAGCCAACTTATTCAGGCCAACCCCTTCAGGTGTACTCACAAACTCCTCGATAACAGGTTCTTCTTCTCTCATTTCAGGACTGGAAGGATCTGAAGGCGGTATAGCAGGAGTAGTATTAAGTGATTGGCGGGGGGTGCTATCATAATAGTGGTTTACAATTCCTGAGAGGAACGAATTTTAGCTGAAATCACATATTTTTAGAAAATATAATGATTTAAGCCTTAAAAAGTTCCATTTTAAGGATTCCAATTGAAAATGGTTTGATCAAATCACCTTAGATCAAACCCCCTTGGATAGAACCTCGCTAGTTTTAAACCATACCTATAAATGTGTCTCCTTTACACCTATCAAAATCTTTGATAAAAAATCACTTTTGATTTAGCTTTTGGGGAATCAAATGAATTCATTTAAAATTTATTTCAAATAATTATGGTATTCCTCAAAACAAGCTATCCAATGAATATAATTTTAATATGTTTTGGTTTTGTTATGTATTTGTTTTTTAAGTTTTATTAAACATAGGTTTTTCATCGAAAATGAATTTCTTTGTTCTTCACATGTGGAAAAATAGAAGATTATCAAAAAAAATTGAAAAATATAGGTGCACTAGATATTGAAGTCCTTGATCCAACAAAAATAAAATAAAATTTTGACATATACAAAAAGTTATGCTTATATGGTCGTGATTCACGAATTGTAATTAGTTTGACTTTGAAACTTGATTAAGGAAAAATATTCAATAAAAAACTATCTAATAAGTGCAAAGCACTAGATATCAGAGTTACAAATCTAAATTCGAAAGAATTATAATTTTATCCTTCATGGAAAAAAATTTATGCGTTATATGGTGTGTCACTTTTTAAAAATGTTATTCAAAAAATCAATTTTCGTGGGAGATGGAAAAAGAAGTGCAATTTGATTCCAAAAATTTTGAAAAAAATATTTTTAGAATCTACAGACAAAATTTGATGAGACTCTAGTTTGCACCATCTTCAAATTCCTCACAGTTTAGCAGCAATAGGTGCCTGAATGTGAAGATTCAGTTAAAAATAATAATTTTAGTGTCCAGTTTGGCCAAAAATTGTAAACCACTATTATGGGATCACCTCGGGCTGCCTGGTTCTGGAGCCTAGAGCTCCTTCTTATGGAAGTAGGAACTATTTTATGCTTTTTGGAAGGTTTTTCTATAGGAACAGAGAAGTTTCCCTTTTTCTTTCTTTTTGCAGGCTCAGGGGTTGCTACAATAGGTGACTTTCCTTTCCTACCCTTGGGAGACGGCTCATGAATTTTGATAGGACCTTGTGTCGGCTGCTTGGGAGTTCTTTCAGAAAGAGGAACATCATCCTATGAACTGGATGATTCCTAAGGAGAGGACATAGCAATAGAGGTTTGGCCTGCAGACTGGAAGAATTGTTGCTTAAAGGTAAGAGGTTCACCCCTAGGTCCTACATTTTGAATTTTAGGGTTTAATGGGACCATGAATTCCTCCCAGGTCATTCCTGATGTGTCTTGAACGGATTTTTCAACAAGTAATTTAATAAGGCAATGGTGAGATACAAAGTTAACCCTACCCTTTTTAAATTCAGCAGCACTGTTGGATAGCAAATTGTAAAGAAAGTCGGGAATATTCATCAACAATCCATGGCGTAAATGAGACAAAATTTTGAAGTGATGAGAATGCAGGACTGAAAACCTACCTTCACAGGTTATGTATTTGATGATATACCTTGCCCGTGACACCCAGTCCTGCGGTAGACTTATTCTTTGCGCACCTTGCTTATCTACCCATAGAGGAGGGTCATTTGGCCGAGTGAACTCAGCCCTGGCGCTTCTTGCATCTTTTCCTCTGGGAAATGGTTCTCCGACTTGAGGTAATCCCATTACCTCAGAAATTCTATCAATTGATGCATTGACTGTTATGCCTCTAAATTTTTCTTCCCCATCATGAAATGTCCTTGTGAATTCCTTTGCAATGTCTGTATTAAAAGTTTCGAGCTTCAAGAAGTAATTGAGCCACCCATATTGTCTGAATAGTGGCACATGCAACACATCCTGCAATAGGATGCTATGTTTTGTAGGCTCATGCCGAATCGGCTAACCTCCCATTTCCTTGGTTTTCTGTAATTAAATGTGTTAAGCAATGCTCACCTAGCTTTTCTAATTGAACTTCATGTAACCCAATTAATGAACCCTTTTGCAGTTCTACAGCACTCTACCCTCCCCTCAATCAAAAATTTTGAACCTCTTTTCAAAAGTGATAGAAAAATAGGGAAAACAATGTGATCATGCAATCTTTTTTAGGGAGAGAGTAATCATGGATGATCATAATACATTTAGGTTTATTATTACAAGAAGGAAAGACTATTTGATTAATAATTATAGGTTTCATATATTGAGGGTTCTTGACAACTGACGGGACAAGCTTATGGCGGCGATATTAAGGACGTGGCAAAGTAAAAACATGCTCAATCATGCGAATGAGCCAAAGGAAATGGAAACCATATAGGAAATTGTTCGTGCCAATTAATACTAAATTAAATGCAATAAATAAAGTAACTGAAGCAATCTTAAAATGAAGTAGAGCGTACCTGGAGAGAATCATCATAATTATCTGATGTGACTTCCTTCTTCATTGCAATACATGACACAGAGAAACATGGATGATATGGGAAATGGCAGATGGATGATGTGGAAGAGAGAGAGTGAGTACGGATTGTGGATGAAGTGAATGAATGGAATGGGGATCTTATTAGATAACCCCTTTATTATGTTTTGGTATGCACTTTTATGCATGGCCCAGAAATTTGAGCCTAGGCTCAATTCCTTTGGTTGTAGGATCGCTGCCATCCTGCTCAATTTCAAACTGTCTTAGAAATGTTTCCTTGTCAATGGGTTTAGAATAGAGCTTTAGGCGATGCCCATTGACTAGTAGCTTGAATCGGACCTCATCAATGGTCCTTAATTGAACAACACCATTGGTGAATATCTCCTCTATCTCATATGGACCCAACCATCTAGTTTGTAGTTTTCTTGGACTATCCTTATATCATGAGTCATAAAGCAGAGCCCAATCTCCTACTTTGAATTTCTTTTCCTTGATGTATTTATCATGCCACCTTATTTTCTAATGTTGTATCATCTCAATGTGCTGCAGGGAATTCTTTTGGAGCTCATCTCAAGCATTGAGTTGCATGACTTTGTCCTTATGTGCATTTGTTAAATCCATGTCCATCTCTAATGTTGTTCTTAGAGTCTTATGTTTGAATTCTATTGGCATCACAGCTATTTTACCATACACCATTTCAAAAGGTGTACATCCTGTAGCAGTCTTTCAAGTAGTACGGTAGGCCCATATAGCTTCTAGTAACCTTGCGGCCCAGTCCTTCCTATGCAAATCTACAGTTTTAGTCAAAATGGCCTCTATGTCCCTATTGGTGACCTCAACTTGGCCATTGGCCTGGGGGTGATAAGGAGTTTATTTCTTGTGCCATATATTGTATTCATTTACTAAGGCTGTGATAAGTGTAGAAGTGAATTGTGCTCCTTGATCTGTCACTATTTCCCTAGGGACACCAAACCTAGTGAATATTTCCTCATAGAGTAATTCAGCTACTTTATTATCCCTAGCATGTTTCATAGGTTTAGCCTCTACCCATTTTGTCACATAATCTGTACATACAAGGATTTAGGACTTACCATTGGAAAGTGGATCAATTGGTCCTACAAAATCTTGCCCCCATTTGTTGAAGGGTGTAATGACAACTTGTGGAAATAGAGGCATCTCATCAGATCAAGTTGGTCTTCCCATCCTTTGGCATCTGTCACATCTCTTGGTATATTTGGTTGCATCTCTATGCAGAGTTGGCCAATAGTAGCTAGTATTTAAAATTTTCATTGATGTTCTTTTGGCAGCAAAATGTCCACCACATGACTCATCATGGCTTGCATGCAGTATATCATAAGTGTCCTCCTCTTGTACACATCTCCTCATAACTTGATTTGGCCCTGTATAAAACATGCACTCTGTAATCCAAGAAAAGTTAAAGCTTTTCTCTACCAATAATCTTTTTTCCTTAGGGGAGAATTGAGGAGTTCTTCCTATAGCTAGATAATTTTCTATATCGACATACCATGGGTGAATAACCTTGATTGCAAATAGGTTCTCATCAAGAAATGAGTCTTCAATAAGTGCAGAGTCATCTTGCCTTTGAATTCTAGAAAGGAAATCAGCAACCACGTTGGCTTTACCTGGCTTGTCCACAATTGTAATGTCAAATTCCTGCATCAGCAATAACCATCTTGCCAGTCTCCTGGCTATTGAGCTTTTGTTCATGAGATACCGGATTGCTACATGATCAGTGTGGACAAATATCTAATAACCGGTTATATAATGCCTAAATTTATTGAGGGCATAGATGATTGCCAACATTTCTTTTTGTGTAACAGTGTAGTTTAATTCAGCCCCTTGCAGATTTTTGCTTATGTAGTAGAGTGCATGTTATGTTGAACCACCCTTCTTCCCTAACACAGCTCCAATGGCATAATCCGATGCATCAGTATGAATATGATATGGAAGTGACCAATCAGGTCCTTTCAGAATAGGTTCCTGTGTAAGGGCAACTTTTAAATCAAAAAATGCTTTTTCACATTCCTCTGTCCAAGAAAAATCTGCATCTTTCTTCAGCAGACTATATAAGGGGCCTGCTATTTGGCTGAATTCCTTGATAAATCTTCTATAGTATCCAGCATGGCCTAGAAAGCTTCTTACTTCTTTTTTCTTGGTAGGAAATGGTAGATTAGAGATTACCTCAATCTTAGCAGGATCAACCTGTATTCCTGCAGCAGAAATATAGTGACCAAGCACTATTCCCTCCTGCATCATTATGAAGCACTTTTGACTATTCAGCGATAGGTTGTGATCTTCACATCTCTTAGTACTTTCTCCAAGTTGGATTGAGCTTCCTCAAATGTTGTACCATAAGTATTAAAGTCATCCATGTATATTTCCATGCAATCATATGAGATGTCTAAGAAGATACTTATGACTACCCTATGGAAAGTTGCAAGTGCATTGCAGAGACCAAAAGGAAAAATTGAATAGGAAAATGTTCCCCAAGGGCATGTAAAAGTAGTCTTTTCTTGATCCTTGGGAGAAATCTTGATTTGATTGTACCCACTAAAGCCATCTCAGAATGAGAAATACTTTTTCCCAGCTAAATTATCTAGAACTTGATCAATGAATGGAAGAGGAAAGTAATCTTTCTTTGTTGCCAAGTTGAGCTCTCTATAATCTACACATACCCTCCATTTTCCTCCTTTCTTAGGAACAATAACCAATGGGGAAACCCACTGACTATCCGAGATTGGGTAGATAAAGCCAGCTATTAACAATTTCTATAATTCTTCTTTAACAATTTCTCTCAAAGTTGGATTGATTCTTCTTTGAGGCTGCCTGACAGGTTTAAACTCACTGTTAATGTATATGTGATGTGTATAGAGTTTTGGTTCTAAACCCTTCATGTCACCATATTCCCAAGAAAAAGTTGACTTATGACTGGTAAGCATTTTGACCATAGATTCTTGTTGCTCACTGATGAGGTTTTTATTGATGCTCAAGGTTTTTTCTGGGGCTACCTCAACTTGGGAGGTTAAATCTACCATAGATCCTTCAGGAAGAAATGGAATTTCTACTCATGAGGTAACAAGGTGTGTAAGCAGTCAGTTGTTGCAGGATAATGAGCTAATGTAGGCAAAGGAAGAATGGTCTGCAAGGAACATGGATTTTTTTCACAATGAAAGTATTCGGTACCATAGTTATTCAGTAGGATATTGGATAGTATACCTTCTTCATCTTGTTGTGCAATGAAAGGCTCTCTTGTAATCATCATTAAATTGGCCATGGAGTTCACTTCCTCCTCTTCTCCCAAATTTGGCCAAACAACCTCTCCAGACTCAAGTTGGGGCAGGGCTGGAGAATAGAGGGTAAGCTTCTTTGTGCTATATCCATCAGATATTGTCATGTTACCTGACCTAAAACCAATGTAAGCATCAACAATAGCCAACCAAGGCCTTCCTAGTATGATAGGGTATCCCCCCAATGATGCCTTCGGAAATAAGACCATAAAGTCAGCAGGGTAATCCCAAGAATCTAGGGTGACTACCTAGTCTTCAACTACCCCATCAAGTTTGATAGTTGAGCTATCAACAAGCTGTAATATTGTAGGTGTAGCCCTTAGGTCTGAAATATTAAGTCTTACAACTAGGTCCTTTGTCATGACATTGATAGTTGCACCAAGATCTACTAAAGCATTCTTAATTTGCAACCCATTAACATTGATCTCCACAATAAGGCTTCCTGGATCTAAATATTTTGGGATGCTAAGCTTTCCTAGCATTAAGTTAGAGAGTTGGCCTATGACATGGATAGTTTGAGGGTCCTTTTTCCTCCCTGGTTTTTTCAAACATGCCTCCTTGATGGCCTTGCCATAGATAGGTACTTCTTTGATTGCTTGGAACAAGGGAATTTTCACACATATATGCTTTAGCTGGTCAAGGATGTCAAAGGTAGGTTCCTCTTATTTTTTTACATTTTCACCTTCCAACCTTTGTGGAAAAGGAGGGGACACTTTATCAGATGCCTTAGGTAATGATGGAATCTGAACTAGCTCATTTGGTTGGGCTTGGTCATTGGTATCTTCTTCTTGTTCAGTCTCCTCAGATGACAATTTTGAGATTATGGGAGGAGATGGTGTGGGCAGCACAGTTCCTGAACATAAATTGATATTATTTAGGTTAAGAGCATAGGCAGGCTAATGATTAGGATCAGCAAAATAGACTTGTTGTTGATGTTGCAGTTGTTGGTTATTTGGATTGGGTGCTGCCTGAGCAGGTAGTTGGGTTGGCTTTGGATTCTGACCTTGATTAGCTGCAGCGGTTGCTGTAGGAAACTAGTGGGTGGATTTGACCATTGCTAGCCTCCTCTCCATTGGTTGGACTGCTGCAATTCCCTTGTGGAGGCTGCCACTAATTTTTCTATGGTGATTGCCAATTCCCTCATGAGGATTGCCAATGGTTTTGCTGGGCATTTGGCCAAGGGTTATTCCACTGAGGTTGGGAGTATGGCCCATAGTTTGGAGGGTACTAGTTTTTCCATTGACTATTATATGAACCAAAATTTTGCAAAGGGTCCTGAGGCATACCTTGTCTTGTGGCCCATGGCCTGCGCTGAGCAACAAAGAACATTTCCTCCTCTCCTTCAATGGTTTTGAACTCAGTAGGGAGATGTTGTACCTCCAAATTGGCCACTGCTTTGCATTGGAAGTCTTTATTTCTTTGTCGGCAGTGGGGGCAATATTTAGCTAACATTACCTTAGCTTCCTCTTTCTTCCTTCTAGCTTGCATAGTATCCAGTTGAGTAGCTACATCATTGATGATATCCTGCTTGAAGTCGGACAAGAGATTGGTAATCTCCCCTTTAGATATTCTAGATCCACTTCCTTTTATAGAAGAAGGTCTAAACCCCCTTCCCTTCTTTACAACTGCTCTGGAGTAATTGAGACAAATTTTCTTGATATCATCCCAATCACTTTGGGTGACATCACCTCCTGCCATGAGGTCAAGGGCCTCCATGCAAGTATCATTGACTCCCCTTAAGAAGAGAAGTTTTTGAGATTCCTCATTCAGCTCATGATGAGTATTCTTCTGCACACTAAACAAGAATCTTGACACAATCCTCCAAGGTTTCATCCTCCTTCTGTGACATTTTGAAGATGTCATCTCCTCTTAGATCATTTCCTCTACAATACTCTTTATATTTACCCAAGAACAGAGTCTTCATTTGATCCCAATTGTTAGCTACATTGCTTCCCAATCCCATGAACCATCTCAAGGCTACCTCCTTTAGAGTAGAGGGAAACAATTTCAGCTTGTGTGCTGAGGTTGTATAGTCATAGCTTCTACAAAGGATTTCAAATTCAAACAAGAAGGTATGAGGGTCCTCAGTAATAAGTCCATAGAAATTTGGCAGTAAGGAGGCATGGATGTTCTTGAGGTTATTATTGTCATGTAGGTCAGGAATTAGAAATGGAAAAATAGGATTTTCCATTCTTGGATGTATTCTTGGATTAGCTCTTGGTTGATGAACTACAAGAGCAAGTGGATTATTTGATTCTATTCCTTTGGATAGGTTAAAGCTTAGTTCAGAGGAAGAATATGAAGTAACTAAGTCTTGGCTAGCATCCAGATATGAGTCGTCTTGGAACAGGTTCGGTTCAATCTCTTCAATATCTATGCTCCCAGGAAGGAATCTTTGAAATTGGTCTCTTCTTCTATGCATACAGCAAAAGTAAACTAACTATGGAGATGTTGGAATGTAGAATTCTAAACTAAAAGTACTAAGAATGAAATCTTAAACTCTTTACTAGCATGCTTGTAATAGGTTCTTAGTTTGACACCATCCCCGGCAACGGCGCCAAAAATGTAGTGTTCTTTAATCAGCTCAATAACTAGGAACATGAATTCCTCTACTTAGGGATTGAACATCACAACTGGCAGTCATGACCTACTAAAGAACCTTATTTAATTATCAACCCAGGGACGTAAACTTGAAATGGGGCAGCACAAGATATGCACTAATCACCCTTCCAGACATACATGATTCCTAAAATTCCTTATACTAGAATTTAAGTACTGGAAACAACTTTACTATTTAACTTTGCTTGGAAATGAAAAACTCGAAAGATAACCTATTCTGCTCCTAGTGGCTGCAAGAATAGTTGACAACTTTGTGTTTCTGCCAGCTGCAGGAACAGTCACATTAACTTCTATGAAGGGAAATGTAGCTATTCTAACTTGCAGAATAAAAGTATGGATAGTTCCCTAAGTGGGCCCCCTTAGGTAGTGCCAAAAGTAGACAACAGATTAGGTGAAAAACTTCATAAGCTTTATTGATTCAATGTAAACAAGTACATGGCACAATCTCTTGGCTAAATTTCTAAGATTGAAAGTGTGTTACATTAGCGATTTTCTTAGCCAGCTCCTTCTCTGAAGGAGAATGGGCTATTTATTGAAAACTGATCCTAACTACTAACCAACCTTCCCTTATAAAATGGGAGGCATTTATTACATTTAACTAACTTAAGTAAAGAGGTGAATGAAAATGTAAGAACTAAGTCAAATTGGTTTAGCAGTCTTAAAGCGCCATCATACTAGATTCATGCAACACCAAGATGCCTAGCCTAGATTTCTGGAACACTCTCCCTACATTGCGGATGAGTTGAAACTGTCTCCTCATCTTTTGCTATTGAACCAGTCTTTATGGATTTGGTCTTCAATTCTTCAAGTGAAAATTGAATTCCCTTCCTTCAATTGTGGTACCTGCAAAATATCTCGCCATCTTTTCCTGAGGAAGAAGGTTAGCTCAATATGTTCATCCTTTAAGACAATCCATTACTTTATTCATTCATTCATTAAGTATTAAACTAAGGCAAACATTGTTTCATATATGGTTGTAGGAAGTTTTGGTAGTGGAGGCTGCAGGAAGGTTTATGATCACAAAAATCCATAAAGTATTTATCAGACTAATAAAACATTAAAGGTAATAATCATGGGACTTCTTTTCACAATATACTCATCATATTTAAGTCATAAAAAGGTCTATATCCTATCCCATAAACAGACTGAATGTTTGTTTTAGTATAATAAAAACAACAAAGTATTTATAAAAGTATGATCAAAATGTGCCAAAGACTTGGCTCATCAGTAATACCATCTCATAGAGGGGAAAAATGTAGACACCTAAATTTGGCCACTTAAGTTTGGTCAAATTTATCCTTTTTCATCTAAATATCCTCTTATCTAAATTAAATAAGTAATATTACTATTATTTAATTAATACCCCTAAAGTCCTCTAAATCCCTAAGTTATTTAGTGAAATAATTAAATGCCTTACCCTTTATTCCTTTCCTCCAAGGAATTAAATAAATAATCCATTTATTTAATTCCCTTTATCTCTCACCCCCCATAATCTACACTTAATCCTAATCCACCTCCTAATCTTATCATTAGGGATGTGCACATTCCTAATCCATAATTAGGATGTGTCACATCCTCCAACTTTTTCAAGTTGGATCCTAATCCTCATTATCCACCTAACCTTCCTCTAATCCTTCATCAACTAGCATAATCAACCCCTTGGTCAACTCTCCCCATCCCTGAAGGAATTTTTAATTCCTTTTTGTCTTCCCAAGGTGCTTTTGAGGAATTTTTAATTCCTCTCTCATCTTCCAAGGAAAATTAAATTCATTTTCTCTTTCCCAAGGAATATTAAATTCCTTTTATCCTTTCCATGCACATTAAAAATGAATTTTTAATTCCTTTGGTCAACTCTCCCCATCCCCCAAGGAATTTTTAATTCCTTTTTGTCTTCCCAAGGTCCTTTTGAGGAATTTTTAATTCCTCTCTGATCTCCCAAGGAATATTAAATTCCTTTTTTCTTTCCCAAGGAATATTAAATTCCTTTTATCCTTTTCATGCACATTAAAAATGAATTTTTAATTCATTTGGTTAGTTCTCTTAATCTCATCCATTGATCTCTATCAACCGATCCTGGTCATTCATCCAAAAAAACCCTTCAATCTATTTATCCCAACACTTAGCCATTTTCATCTCTCTCACCCATTTTCCACTAGAGCATCATTATTTTGCTAACATTTTTAGTGAGCACACATCCAATCAAACATCATGGGGAAATATACACAACAAGAGACTTGGTACACTAGTTTGAACTCCTCATTGCCCTATCTTGAGTGTTTTGCGTGTTTTTAGTCTCTTGCTTGATTTCTTGCATTTTAGGTAGATTAAAAACACTATACACAGTTCCTACACCAGTAAGGATCATCATTTATCATCTCACATACTGATATGGGTTCATCATATAAGGGGTTCTACCATACATTCATTGTTGTCATAGATTCCTCTACCTCCTCAGCATGAAGGTCTAAATCTTCCATATCATCATTATATTCAAAACAATTATAATCATTAGAAGAGCATACATATAGATTCTCAATTTCATTCACATCATCCATGGTTAACATCTTTGACTCATATTCTAAAAATTCATTGTCAGATAAATCAGCAAGCCTTTGAATATTATCAATTGGTAATGATGTTGATTCAAGATCCATGTGCTTGTCATGATGTACATTCTAATCATTCAATAATGAAACCCTTCTATCATCCATGAATACATCATCATCCTCTTCATGTGTAGCTGACATCTTCATATCTGCTTCATATAAACAATCATGAGCAACAGGGTCATAAGCATGTTCATCAGCATCTTTATCATATTCAATCTTATGCTTAGGATCAGCATACTAAACACACACATTTTTATCTTCAAATTCCTCATCACTCACATAGTTAACATGCACCATTGATAGCAAACCCGAATTACATTTCAAGTATGCATCATCTACAATTTGTTCCTTCACTTTTGGAAAATTGACATCATCATCATTTATATCATTGCATCCTTCATGTGAGGAATATGCTTCTAAATCATCCTCAAAACAATGGTTACAATCTTCAAAGAAGCAATTAGAAACCTCAACTTCATCATGATCTTCATTACAAGGAAAATCATCACTACATAGACAATGTTAAAAAATTTCAGAGTGGATGCTTAGTGTTGCACTTTCAAGTTCATGATCAATGGTTTGTATTGAAATATCAACAACACATGCATTGTTTTCATTGGTCACAGCATGACATGGAATAACACCTTGCATCTCTTTTACTTCTCCATCACTTGAGATATCACAAGAAAAAAATTCATGCATATTTACTTTGTTATCATCCCATGTATCTTTTTCTTGATCACTGTTGTGTTGCTCAGTATATGTGTTATTTGTGAGTTGATTACAATGTTCATCTTCTGAAATATTCTTTTCACTTGTTTGCATTGTCATCTAATTTTTTTCAAGAGAATAGTTGTTGCCTCCATTTTGAGAATCCACATTTTATGCATAACCATATTTGGTTGATTCCATAATCTTTATCCAATTAGGTACTTGGTCAAAGCTATGGGGTTTCAATTCCTTAGGAAAAGTACTCAGCCTAGATCCATAAATATTGCAAAAAAATCAATGCACACTTAATCCTCAGGTCTGAAACTTTTGGGGACTTCGATCAAAGCATCAAAAAACCTCAAAAAAAATTCATATGGTGATTCTCCCTTGTGTCTCTTCATATCATACAATTCTTGCACAACAGACTTTTGATCAGCATAGCTCAAATTTTTTTGATGTTCAACTTGGAGCTCACTATGATCTACATATTGTGATGATAGAGAAATCATAATAGCAGAAGCATTGTCATCTTGACAATCATTTCTATTATTTGATCCTTGAATTCTATTTGCATGAGGTGTATTGGGACAACCAATACTTGCAGCCAAATATCCCTTCATCATTGAGTATTTCAAATTGTTCTCAATATCCATGGAATTTTTATATGCCTAATGTAATGTTGTATGTTCTTTATACCTTAATAGATAGCTGATCTTACTATCAAATGCACCAAGATATACAACCAAAAACTCAACATCATTTGGTCTTAAATTTTCTATAATTTCCCTTATTGTCTTTGCAAATCTAGGATTAAAAGCAGGGACCAAATCATCTTCATTTCTATGGATTTCCATAAAGTTTTTCCTTACCACGCTTGGATTTACCATTTCACCAAATTGTTCCGTGAATGAAATTTTGAATTCAATCCAAGAATGTATAGAGGATGTTGGTAGAAAAGAGAACCAATCTCTTGCATCCCCTTTCAGGGATTGAACAAATAATTTCATGACAACATCTTCAAAGCCCAATTTATAATATCCCATCATATCAACAAACTCTTGTAGTTGTTTACTTGTTGATTCATTTTTTTCTCCATTGAATTTTGGTATCTTATCCCTGATCATAGGTGGTACAACATTTGGAAAACCAATATTACTAAAATCTGTGGCTTTGTACCTTTTAGTACTAAAATTTATTTGGTGTGATAAAGGGTGTGTTGGAACCTTCAAATTTTGGCAAAATTTGAAGGTGCCATGTCAAAAATTTTAATACAGCACTCAAAAACTCAGTTGAAAAAGCAGCCTAAGGAGCACATTTTGAAAAATCATAACTTGGGATCTGTTCATTTTCATGCAAAATCATCTTCCAGGAGTGTTCATCTACCATATGTGAGTGTATACGCCAATTTTTAGCTCCATACGATCTGATTTGACAAATTTCAAAGTGACAAGTTGAAGGGTTTTGTGAGAAAATATGTTGTACAGTAAAAATTCTATTAAAATGGTCAACTTTGAGAGTAAATATTAAGCAAATGAATGATGATCATAACAAATTGATTGGTGCTTTCGATTCTCTACACCAAATTCTACCTCCATGCCAATTTTCAAGGTGTTTGGACATCATTTGGTATTTTTTCAAAGCCAAAAGCAAATGAGTTTTACATAGTTTGATAGCCGCAATTTTGCAGAAAATGACTAAGCTACTTTAACCATTGGCAGTTTTCAATCCTGATGAATTCGTGCAAAACCATTCTGTAAACATACTCTCCTATCATAACTCGACATCCCGGTGCATTTTCATGGCTTTTAAAGATCACTTGATCATTTTTATAAGGCACATTTGGGGGTAACTTGGTCACGTTGGTCACAATGCAAACTGTCAAAAAGAATTATGGAAGAGACCTTTAATAAGTGTTTCACAGAGTAAGTAAAACAAATAATATTAACAAATTGAAACTAGTGGCATTCATTAATATCATTTCTTGAGGTCTCGTTTGATAGTATGAACGTAAAGGAAAACTCCATGGGGAGGCATCTAGTAAGTGATGATCTTTCTTTACTATGCAAATTAAAAGAAGATCCTGACAAGGGAGAGGAGGAAAGGAATCAGTTAGGGCAGACCTCAATCAAATCTTTGAAGAGAAGAGATAATAAAGACATAAGAGTCACTTAATGATGTGCTTGGATGCATGAGAAATAAGAACACACCCCTAGATAATATTCACCATGTTACTATTAGAAGCTACCTACAAAGGTCTTGGAAATTCCATACATTATGTTTAAATGGGTGTACATATAAGAAAACACATTGTCTATATAGATGAATAAGTGCACAAGTGGACATAACTTTAAGAAGCTTGCAACAGTTTGTGGATGTAATACCTTTCCATTTGACACTAAAGGAAGAGTTGTTAAAAATCACAAGTTAAACAATAGAAGATTTATTCTCCGGTAGCATGATATATATGTTGAGATGCCTTGAAGGAGATGATAAAAGAAGCTTTTCGTAGTGTTTTGACACAATGGAAATGTGCATGGAGGCTGTATTTTCAAATCTACATTCTCAGATCAAGGGTTGTTGAAACTATTAAATCGTAAATGCTTAGTGATTCCTCGTAGACATTTCAAAGAGGTTTTGTGCATATCTACAAAATGAAGGCGTGTGAGTTAATGAGCAAAACACCTCCAAAATATGTTTCACACAATGTCATAATAGGAGTTTTGGAATACATTTTAAACTAAGGAATAAGAGACAAGAGGCCAACCATGGTTCTGAGCACAAAAAACATAAATAGAGCAAGTAGGATGTCTGATAGAAAATCTGTGAAGGAGGATTGGTCCAGGGAATACAATGATCACAAGTCATGTGTAGAAGGGTGCAATCTTTTTTTACGTTGAAATCTCAAAGAATGGTGACATTGGATAGATAGGGGATAATACAAAATTGATTTGGACTACTTATAATCATTGGAAGGTGACCCCAATGAAAGATGAACAAGCATAGTTTCTCATAAGAAATGGGTATCTATATTGAGGATTGCAAAGGAAATGAGGTACATAATCAATAAGAAGTAATTCACCACTATGATAAAATCACGTCCATTCACCATCATCATGTGGTTATTTGTAGATATGCAGTCATGGACTCAAGTGATAGACAATGATTTCATGCAGATTTAGTGACTGTGCCCCAAATCAAGCAATGAAAAATTGTTATATTTGCATTTTCTAGTAGTGCAGATGGGAGTACAAACTCAAATTCCATAGAGCATTTAAGGTGGGGATGATTACAGGTGACAAAAATAAAATGATCCAACATTAGCTAGCATTCCTCAAACTCATGTTAGAAGGGGATCTTTGAATATGAAAAAGGAAAATGACAGCCACCATTCTTGAAATGACAAAACCAACATGGAATAGATTGATATACATGACTCAAAGCAATTGAGCATCTCTGCACCGAGTGGTAAGAAAACAACCAAATAAAGTATAACCAGTAGAGACATGTCCGCAAGATGTGAGAATAGCTTTCTTACCCCACTATGAAGACACAGGCAAGGTGTGTCAAATGTTTGAGCTGTGGCGAGCCCTAATACATCGCTTCAATGAGAAGAAGTAGGTCAAATATGAAGATTGGTTTGAGACCCGCCATCAAAGAAGAAAGATTTTGTAATGTTTATATCTGACTCACTCAAGTATTCGCAGATACTGATAATAACGAGATAGGAGTGATTAATTTGGAGAGTGATGGCTCATACCCGCATCACTGCAGGCACCCAATGAGAGATGTGTGGTATTGTGGTAAATTTTCTCGCATTACCGCGGATGCTTCGATGAAATAATGCGGTATAGCGGTATAGTCAATTTTAATTTTCTTACATTCAAATGTGGCAAAAGTCTTGATGAATTTATTTCAAGGAATATGAAGTTTACCGTAGGTGTTATCCCACATTACCACGGGGGGTCTCAAATCTGGGTGCGAGTATGCGGTGAAGATAAGACGAAATAAGAGACATTGATTTTTTACATGGGGGATAAATATAAAATGGTTTATATTTAATGAGGGAAGTAAACCAAAATCATAAAATAACTTCTTATGGTAAATATTTTGTGAGAATTATGTGGAGATAATTATTTGAGTGGATATAAAGGGACGAGTAATTTTTTCACCATGTAAATATAGTGAATACGCGTAGGTGAAAAACAAGGAGAAATTTTTTCCCAAAAAAAGAAGATATTGAATTAATACTAAAGTATTATGAGATACTTTATTTTTCACAGAGGTTGTTAAAAGATTGGCATACAGGGTAAAATATTCTCACCATGAGGAAAAATATTTTTCACCAAAGGAGTTATAAGGCGAGTAATTATTTTTATTTTTGGTGACAAGGTGAAGATTGCCAGCAAGGGAATTAAAGTTATTTGCCAAATAATTTTCATGGGAATGCAAAAATGAAGAAGTTAAAGTCAATGGAAGGTTAATTAATTATTTTTCCCACAATGATGAAGATTAATTAAAAATTTTAATTTTCCAAAAAGGCAATTAATTAAATGTTTTATTTCGCTAAAGAATGTTGAAAAGTTACACTAGAACAAACCAAGGGTCATAACCCTAAAATATGTATTGTATATATGTATAGTAAAATCATGAAAAAAAAGGGGTAGAAAAAATTTGGTAGAAGTTAGAAAAAGGAGAAAATCAGAATAGGGGATGCATATAATGTACAAACCTTTTTAAGCAAAGCAATGGAGATAATGTTCTAACTGGTGAAAGCCTCTCTTGGTGTTCAGTTGTTTTGATGTAATTATTGATATTTTTTATCTAGTTGTCTCCAACTTGAGGTCTTTTAATTATTTAAATCAGTATATCAAGTATATTTTTTGTTTATCAAAATGTATTCTGATTTTGTGTGATTTAATCAATTGGTGTCTGCAAGTTAGATTTAAATTCTTTTGAATGAATCATAGTGATTTAAGGATTTCTTTTGGATAATTGAAGAACCTGGTAAGGAAATATTCCAGCACAATTTATGCAAGTCATAAATTTAGTGAAGTTTTATGCCAATCATAGAACCTCATTCTCAAAGTGCCTAGCAACTAGATTTAAGCCAAAAGAGGGAGACACATATCATTCTTGATTTTTGACTCCATTTCCCATGTGGATAGAAGGCACTGATCTGTCACACCCCAAAAAATAAATTTCATAAAAATGAAGTATATATACACTTTTATTTTTCATGCAGTAGGAGTAAAAGTAACTAGCAAGCTATCATCTATTGCATTTATGCCATTGTGATAGATCCATCAATTCAATCAAGTCATACAACTCTAAATATGCCTCAATTATAAAGGTGCACCTGCCTAGGTCTAGCAAAGCTTGAAGAGAAGAAGGTTCAAATTCATCATTTGGCCTTGTACGTTAGCCAATAACATTGTGAGAGCCTGGCAACCTCTCATGGTTCAAACCTGCATTTTTGAGACCTAACAGTTTGGTGACTCTGTTGGGGGAAAACATCAAAAAATTCAGTTCCAGCCTATCCATCCATAGAGTCAATAAAGTTTTGAAACTAGTCTTCAACAAAAGGTTCACAATTGTTTCATTTGCACTCCCCATCTGAGTCACACACCTAATAGTTTGGCGACTCTACTGGGGAGTCAAACTTGAGTCCAAGCCTTCATCATAGAGTAAAACCCTTACATAACACCCTATTGGGAACAAGGATTATATAATTTTCTCACTTCTGTAAAAGTGAGTGGTGACTCTGAATAAAGGTGTAGTACACATCAGAAGGTAATAAGTTCTAAAGGTCAAACAATGCAAGGAAGAAGATCCCTGTATAAAGGAGGTCCTAGTGACAATAGAAAATGGACACATAAGAATGATAAGGGTAAGAAGGCATCTGATGACATGTGCATGACAAATAAAGATAAAGCATCAAAACCACATTTTGAGACATATAACCGCTATGATACATTGACAAATGAAAATAGCTCAATAGGAGAACCACATACTCCTAAAGAAAAAAGAAATCCCTTCTATCAACCACATCCTAAGAAAGATGAAGAATTCATGGCTAAACTTGAAGTTGAAAGAGTCGGGAATCAACAGGAATATGATTATAGAATGGAAGGAAATCATAATGAGCTCATTAATAATGTAGCCGCTGAAGAAAATTATGAATTCATGACCCAGCAGGAATTAGATGCACACTTAGAGTACAAAAGACAATAAGTGGAGAGAGAAAAAGTAGAATATGAACAGATGAGGCTCTAATCAATAAGGGAGCTCCAAGATTTAAAGTTGCAGAAAGCCCAAATCAATGCTTAGATGGCTAACCTCCCTAAATATGTGCCACCTCACAGGAAAGGGAATAATAATGTAGGACCTTCAAATCCACCAAAAGCACATCAAAATCTATTTGGGAATCAATACAGACAACCAAATGTTCCACCTAAAAATCCATCACAACATCCAAATACTCATCCACCACGTGGCCAACAATATATTCCACTACCTCATGCACCATACAATAACCCATTATACCAATATCAGTAGTCTCAAAATTCACCTCCACTACACTATACAACCATGATCAGACAATTTGGCATTGTAGGATTCAAAATATATCCTTACCCTATGGATAGCAGTTGGAGGGGTCTTATCCCAAAATTTATAGGAAGTAGTGCAGTCACAGCTGAAGAACACCTAAGGAGCTTTAATGCCTTCATTCAAGATTTGGATATGAAATATGAGGATGTACAAATGAGGTTGTTTATGATGTCATCAACTGAAGAAGCTAAAGATTGGTTTAACAGTTTGCCAACAACTTCTATTGCTTTTATTCAAGAGTTTCATGATCAATTCCTTGAGCAGTATGGGAACCAATGTGCACCAAATTTTGCATTGCATGAGTTGGTTAGTATCCAAAAATATCATAATGAGTCAGTCTATGATTTTAACCAAATATTTTCTAAATTGCATAATAAAATACCTCTTGAATCTAAGTTAGCAAACCCTACTGCATTGAGCATTTACTTAAAATCATTTGATCCAAAAATAGGATATGAGCTTAGGAATAGATGTCCTAGAAATCTAGCTGAAGCTCAAAAAATAGCATTGACTATTGAAAATAATAGGAAGGTTGTTGGGATAAGAGAGAAAATCTTAGGGTTCCAAAAAATAGCAATAACCCTTTGAATAGACAATAAAATACATATAGAAATGAGAGGTTGAGGTTACATGACATGCCTTACAATACAAATTGGAAGGATGGAAAGCCTATGTTGGATAGACCTAAGAATAAAGATACTCCTGATCCTTTAAAGAAGAGAGGAGAATACATGGTGAACAATAATCCATGGTGCCAAGTTTGTGACTTGCCACATTCCCTTGATCATTTCATTGTTACTCAATCAATACAAGAGGAAGAGATGCCAACAAAGCATGAAGAAAGGGATCATACAATTTATTTAACTTCCCACACCCTTCATCCCATTGAACATAAATATTCATCTTCAGAGGAAGAAGGCTATGAATATGATGTTGTTAACCAGAAATACAATATACATATGATAGAACAACAAGTATTTTCTAATTCTGAAGAAAGCAATGATGAACAATACTCTCCTGGTGCACCACCTCAATGCAATATAAGAAGACTAACTGAAGAAGAGATTAAGAAGTTAACTATTGTTGTAGTGGAACAAGCAAAAATCAAATATTGGTTGAGGAACAGAATAGTAAATGAAGATGATGGTGTTCCAATAGGAATATATGTGAAGGATAAAACACAAGGAGCATTGAAGAAAAAAAAAATAAGCAGCCTAATAAAAAAGAGCATAAGCAAGAAAACAAGGAGTTGCATAAGGACAAGCAGAAGTTTGATCAAACAAGCAAAAAAGAAAAGGAGGAAACTAAAGGAGAGTCATTGGAGCAGAAGAAAATGATCAAAACAGAAGGTGCTTCTTTTGACTTCACACAAGCTCTATCCCAAGTAAAAATGTCTATCCCACTACTTGAAATGATGAGAATTAGGAGTTATGTAGGAAATATATAGAAAATACTTTTAAAATGTTTTATACAATGAAGACCATGATGCATGTATAAATTTTGAAGAAGTCAATGAAGATATCTGATTTTGCAGCCTAATCTTGGTACCAACTATTTGTTGGAATTATTCAATTATTTGGTTGTCTCAACTTTAATGCTTCTTTGCTATTTAAATTCATATATCAAGTATATATTCAGTTTATCAATGCACATTTGTTGTACTTGTGTGATTGATTAATTGGTTCTTTCAAGTAAATATTTAATCCTTCTAGTCAATCACAGTAATTTGGAAGTGTTAATTAGATCAATAAGAAGAACCACATAATTAGGGTTGTCAATATATCTCAAGTAGAGTTTGTCAACTATTTATCTGCATGTTTATAAAGGTTATAAACCCATATTAGTGTGCCAAACAGTTTGAGTTATTGCCATTACAGGTCACATTTTCTAGGTCTTCGTTGGACTCCATTCACCCAACAAGGCACTGATCTTATCCTTTTTATCATTTATTTTTAACCAATTTATTTATGAAGTTTTACATCTATTAACTGAACATATTGAATTTTACCTTGATATTTCTTATACAATTTATACCAAATAGGTCTACATCTCTCCACTTCCAATTTCCATTGTGGAAAGATTGCTTAAGTAGGAAACACACAATCTAAGTTTGCTCCACTTGCATAGGTATACCCACCTAGGTCTGGCAGAGCCTAAAGAGTAGAAGGTTCAAATTCATCATTTGACCTTGTATGTTAGCCAAAAATTTTGTGAGAGCTTGGCAACCTCTCGTGGTTCAAACCTACATTTTTGAAACCTAACAAGGTGCTAATCATGTGTTATTGCATTCAAGTCTATGTCCAAATGTACAACTTGACTAGGCATCTTGCACTACCTTTTACAAGCCTTGTCAGATTTATTAAAAAGAAATTCAAGTCTCCTTTTCAATTATGATCTTAAGCCTTTACAATAAAAACTCCTTTCTATTTTACTTAAGATCTTACAATATAGCATGCTTCTTTATGATAACACACTACTTTCAATTTACATTCAAAAGACATGCTAAATTACCACTATTATTCCCTCATCTAGTACCAATTCACCTAATAGGGAATAATTTGTATCATATATTGCAAATTCCCAAAAATTACTTACAAATATGATAATATTTTCTTTAGATTCATGAGAATACCTAGAATTTTAGTGTAGCCATTCACCTTTGATTTTGAAATTTGCAGATCTGAAGCTTTGTTGTATTCTTTATCAAGTTCCTTGAGTCAAAGTCACCACCTCTCTTCACAGAGGATTATACTTCAAATAAAATGAAGTGTCTTCAAAATAAATCTCATTCTAGGTTTTCTTCGACAGCAGAGCCACCTTTAGATCCTCTGAGCTTTGCTGCAACTGAATCCTTCACCAAGTTTAAGAACTCTACAATATACTCAAACAAGATGTTCAAATTTATCACAGCATTTCACTCTGTAATACAACAATCTGTGACTGGAGAATGAAAATTTCCCTATCAGAGTTTCCAATTCTATTGGTATTTTTTCTAGCTGAACCCCAAAACTCTCTAAAGGATAGCCAATCCTTATGTGGGTATGTGTGGGATCATGATGGGCCAAAAAGTGGCAATATGATGGGTATGTGGCTGACGACTATTTTTTAACCCAAAATTGATGAAATGAAAAGGGTTTTTAAAGGAGATTCTCAGCTTTCCACCAATAATTATGTTTTACTTTGAATTTAATAAGTAATTATTATTCATTTTCTATTCAAATTATGACTAAAGTCCTAATTGATAGGCTGATTGAAAAACATCTATAGCTTTCAAATGGTATCCCATTTTTTGAATCCAAAACATGTGTCACATTCTATGCTTTGCATACTATAGGATTACAAAAAGAAAAATTGAATTTTATGAAGTTTTGACCAAGCTAAGGTGGTTAGACATACGAAGTTTTATATTTTTAAAATTTGTAATAAAAAAATCATAATTAATTATTTATTTGGAAAAAATTACAAAAAATATGCATCACATTAAAGCATGAGTTGTCTACTTATATCTAAAATCTTATAAAAAATATTATCATTTTATTGTGGTTAGGGTGGTTAGACAAACACCTACTTTTTTTTCCTTGAAATTTAAGTACCACTGCATTGAAATTTCAAATTTTCACCAAATAGATTCATTTTTTTTTAACAAACCTAGTAGTTTAGAAACTACGTTCATTTTTTCTACAGATTCTATTCTTACATATTTTTGAAATAATATAGATAAATTATTCAAATTTTTATGTCAAGTTGCCTAACTCTGATTTTTCTAAAAATTTTTCCACTTAAGGGCCTATTTTTTCCATGATGATCCTCCACATACCCATGTTCAAGACATCCCTAGGCTAGTGGCCAACACAACAAGTAAAAAATTTTGAGGTCCTCAATCCTGCACTTTAGGTTCTATGGAACCAGGGAGGGTATTTTCTGATTGTTTTCATTCTAATTTGTTAAAATGGACAACACTTATTCACAGATGGGTTCCTACTATAGGAAAATAAACAAAATTCACTAAGGATTTGGTTGATCTTTAAGTAAATAATTATCCATTTGCTAGGAACTAGGATGTATTTCAAACTTACATTTCAGAATTGACATGATTTTAATATGTATTGTTCTTATTTTGAGCCTATGGCTAGGCATATTACTAATTCATTTGATTACATGAATTCTTGAAAAACAAGCCAGTGACTCATCAATCAGGTAAATAGAGTCAAATATGAAATACTCAGTAATACACAAATTATTTAATTCTGAAGTAGATGGACTATTTTTGTAATGCCTTGCAATACAAAAACTCACAATATCCAAAACATGACTTCTTATCAAATATTTTGCAAATTCTTACAATCCTATGACTCCCCTTAAGCATTTAATTAACCCTTTGAGCTAAAGCAAAGAAACAAATCCATACATTCAATTAAACCATTGATGAAAAACAAAAAGATCCTTGATAATTTCATTTATAATCTGCAAAAGTGTACAAATGAGAGTACATACTTTAGAATTTAGATTTGTTTCGATATCAGTAATTCATGTATAACAATTTAATACTATTACATATAAGACCTATACTCAAGACGATTAGCCAACATATTCATCAAGCCTTCTGCATTACATTTGTTTTCTACACTTAAACTCTACCTAAACCATTCTAGACTCAAAATTTTCACCCCTGTAATGAGCCTTGAAATCCATTTTATAGATGAAGGGAGCAACAAGCATCAGGATCATTATAGTTACATTTCATAATCATTTCAAAATTAATTTCATTTCATTTGGGTTAGTTCCCGAACCATTATATTTAATCATTCATTTACCATGGGAAATCAAAAAAGGAAAAAAGAGTGCCAAGCAATTGGTCGAAGAAGCACATGCAAGCCTTCCAAAAGAGTTGTTATCAAAATCAGAATGTTCACCAACACTAGGGAAGTTACCATTAGTACCAATGACACAAACCAACAAACCAGCCACAGGAGGGTTAAACCACCACAAAAGTCCAAAAAAATTGAACACCATTCAGTAGAACACAGGTGTTACATGGCCTTGTCAGTGGTTGAGTAGACACCCTTACCTAGTTTCATGATAGAAATTGGAGTTGCAACAATCACCTCATCATCTGAATCATCATAGGGCACAAGGGAAATAGGACAATGGACAAAATCAGGGCCATCTCTTCCTTCCTCACTTGAAGAACTATCAGAAATCACAATAGGAACACTAGGCTTCCCTGAACAAACCTAAGGACCCTTACTCAACCTCATTAATTCTTTCACAAACTCAACAAGCCCTTTTCCTTTAAACTTGACTAATTCTTCTAAAATAGTCATATTTTTCATATTGTAAGTACTCTTGACAGTAATTTTCTCAACCTTCTTTCGAACACTCCTCTTACCCTTCAAAACAATTGGCATTTCTGCCATAATGGGTTTGGCTTTAGACACATATGCAAATGGTTCCTACATATTCAACCTCCTAGACCGTCGAACTAGTGTGAAAGGAGTACTTGGATCACTCATTTTCCTAAAGTAAAACACTAAACAGAGCTAATCTTGCAAGAGAAACACTAGCCAAAACCTTCATAGAATCTCCACTCACAGAAATGAAAACGCCAAGAGCCCTAGACAAGACAATACAGAGTACAATTGAGCTACAATAACAATACCACATGCTGCATGCACACTTACAGACCAAGGGATATTATACTACCACCTCTGTGATACTTCATTCAATACTTAGAATTTTCTCCTCCAATACCTATAGCAATCATTTCACTACCCTAATAATTTGTGAATAATGAAACAAACTACAAGAAATCCTCGTTAAATAAGGGAATTAGAGGTGAGTTTCATTTAATGGCCACCCTGCCTTGCTCGAGTGAGCAAAAAATTAATCGTTGCATGTTGGATCTCAGTCATCAATTGTTTAGGATTTAAAACTTGATCAATGAGGCTTATTAAGGATCGCCACTTTCTTTTATGCCCATAATTAGAAATAACAATGAGGTGCTTTAAAACTACCACGTACCCATCTATATCCAAACTACATAATGATCAACTTTCTCACCATTGATCTTGATGATCTTAGCCAGAAACCCAACTCACATTACCCATCGTGTCTTCCAATTTTTCTTTGGGACCTCATCAAGCGATTGCAAGAAACTAGCGATGATATATCGATCATTGATTTTATTGCAGGAGGATCCTAGTTGGAGATTTAAATCCCATCGGTCATCACTCGTTTACTTTTCATTGAGTAGCCTCAACACATGATGCATCAAGCCTATGCAATGGGGAGTAACTCAACCCATCAGCGGTCGTGGGTTCCCTTTTGGAGAGTATGAGATAATCGGCGATAGTGATAAGGCCAGCGATGGGTTAAAAACTTAACTGCATCGCCCTTCGCGAGTTACCTTCTGGTGGTGAGATTGTAACATGAGATGGGAAATGAACCTAGGGTGGTAGGAAAGATATTGTATCGCTTGTCATGGGATGGACATGGGAAGCTTCAAAGGAACACATGATGAGCGATGAACTGCGAATGGTATACTTAAGTAATGCTAAAAAGAACATGGGAATTAGTTGTTTTAAAAGGGGACTTCCTAGGCTCAATGGGTGACCAAAGTGTTGGGGTCGATTAACAATGATGATGAAGACCATTAGATTCCACTTAAACAATCGGTTACCTGATGCAACCGGTCAATGATAAAACATAAGCCGTTAGGAGGATTAAGGGTATAAGTAAATGGAGACCACAAAACTCTAAACCCTAGTGACAACAAGGAATAATCAATCATAGGCTTGACCATGGAACCAGGGACAATGAAATTTTTAGGGTTCCACCATAGGCATGGCAAGATTTCAGATCTCATGGTGAAGCATACCAAGCACAAAGAAAACCCAAAAACCAAGGACCATCCTGGACAAGGCAAGAAGACCATACCCAAGCAAAACTATGTACAGAATATACAGGACTTTACAATGTGCATGGAGTGAAACATATTTCAAGAGAAATATGGCTTCAAGAACTGTCTATGTACTGATAGTTCAAGAAGTTCACCTATCAAAATCTAGAGAAAGTTGGAGTCCTCACCATGTGTATTTGATATCAAATAAGGGCCCAACCACATATGGTCAAACTTTCCATGCTTTCCCTTATCTTCATCCCTGAAATTCCATAATAAAACCATACTCCCTATTTCAAACTTTCTCATTGAAGCTCTTATGTCATACAAACTTTTAATTAGCATTTGTAGTTTTGCATTATCCTTTTGAGCCTCTCTTCTCATCTCATCCACTTCAGTTAGAGCTTCAATTTTGTGTTGCATCTCATCACATAAATCGCCATCATACTCCTAGATGAACTTGTGCATTTTTATCAAATTATTTTGAGGCAACCTTGTAGTTGTACCATATACCAAATCAAATGGATAATGTCTAGTTGCCTTCTTAATTATTACCCTATCTACCCATAATTCCAACTTTGGCTTTGAATCCCAGACTCGTTTGTTCTTCTCAATCACTTTTTTGATGATTTTCATAAGGATTTTATTTCTTGATTCAACCTAGTTGTTGCCTTGTGAATGATAAGGGGATCAATAAGATGCTTGAATCCTATACTTATCACAAAAATATGTAAATTCCTCAGACCTAAAACACATAGCATTATCTAAGATAAAAAATTTAGGCACACCAAATATGATCAATATGTTCTCCAATAAAAATTCAATCCATGAGTGTCCACCACTAGACTTGTTTGATATCTCTCCTATGAAATCAATGCCCCACTATTGAAATGGTGCTTGAACTAAGAGAGGTCTCAATGGAAAATTTCCTAAGAAATTTAGTTTCCCGAAGAACCTCTGGCAGGCATCACATACTTTCACTAATTTATGTGCATCCTTAAAAACTGTAGGCAACCAAAAACCTACTCTTAAAACCTTGTGAGCGGTAGTGTTAGCCATGTAATGTCCTCCACACACTTCGTTATGCATCTCATCCAAAATCTTAGAAGCTTATGTGTTATCAACACATTTCAGTAAAACTCCATTAGGATTCCTCCACCATAGTTCATCATTGATAATCACATATTTTATTTCCTGTAATTTTAGAGTTCTCTTTTCATTGTTAGTCAAACCATCAAGGCACTGCATTGTTTTCAAATATTGGACAATGTTTTTATACCATTCACAGTTCTACATGTCACAAATTGGTGATAGCTCTGCATAATCCACCTGATTTACTTGATTAGCATCCAAATTCATCTTAGCCATTAACTTAGCTAGTCCTTAGCCTCTAACCAACTTAGTGATTTGAATCTCAATGTTGAACTCTTGGATTTTGTTAATCCACCTGTATCTTCTACCTATGGCTTCTTGTTGGGTAAAGATGTCTTTGACTACAGGACTAGAAACATATGCAATTATTGTTGCTCCCATACGATATATTCTAAAATTCTTTATTGCTTTAACTAGTGCATAAGCCTATTTTTCTATCAAGTTGTATTTGAGCTCTACATCTTGCAAGTACTTGCTGCAAAATTCTATTGGTTGCTCATAACCTTCATTTTTTTCTGCAACAAAACTCCTGCAACTGTATGAAATGAAGAAAATGAGAAAATTTGAAAAGGCTTTGAGAAATCTGGGGATTTCAGAACCGGGGCTTCCTTGATATAGCCTATTTGATACTTTGAAAAGCTTTAGTAAGCTCCTCACTCCACACTACCTTTTCATTTTTCTTGAGCATTTTAGAGATAGGATGAGTGATCTCTACAAAATTTGAAACAAACCTTCTTATGAAATTTATCTTCCCAAAGAAAGACTAGATACCTTTGACATTTTTGGTATGAGGGATCTTGTCTATTTCAGCTACATGTTCTAGATCAATCCTAACTCCTTCTTTAGAAACAATATGCCCAAGTAGGTTCCCTTCTTTCACTCCAAACACACACTTCTTGGGATTCAATAAAATCCCATAATTTAGTGCCTTCTTAAATACCTTCTCCAAATGTATATGTACAATGATCCTCTTATTTCTTACTACATGCAGTTAGATCATCCTAGTATACATCTAGAAATATGTCTATAAAATCTACAAAGGCCACATATATAGATCTCTAAAAGGTATCCCACACATTTTTCAATCCAAATGGCATTCTTACATAGACATATGTTCCCCATGGTGTTGTAAAGGATGTCTTGTATTGCACAAATTCTTTGACTACTACTTGATTGTAGCTTGAGAATCCATCCATCGTGGACAACAACTCACAGCCAGTTACCTTTTGTAACATGGCTTCCATGTTGGGCAATGGGTAATTATCCTTCAATGATGACACATTCAAGTTTCTAAAATCAACATAGACCCTAATGTCACCATTCTTTTTTATTGGAACAAAATTTGAAACCCATGTTGAGCATCTGATAGGTTTGATGATCCTAGCATCTCTCAATTTTATGAGTTTCTCTTGCATTTTAGGTTGCAGTGTGGGGTTTATTGGTCTCTACTTTTTCCTAAATGGTTTTGCATTTGGTTTTAAAGGTATCTCATGTTGAAATAGCTCTTCTCTATACGCCTTCAAGTCATCATAATACCATGCAAACACATGTTTGTATTTTCTCAACAAAGCAATCAGCATTGCTTTGACCTGAGGTTTTATCTTTTTTCCAATGTAGACCATTTTAGGAGTATTTTATGTACCTATATTTACTTCTTCCAAATCCTCCTTGTGAGTGGATGTTTGCTTAGCATTGCTTATTTCAAGGCCATCAAAAACCCTCTCCAACACAACCAATCCTTTTGGAATCTTATTGGTCTTCAATTGAATTATCTCATTGCCAAAAATTGTTTCCTTACCATACACTTCCTCTAAAAAATCCCCAAAGTCAATTTCTTGACCCTCATATTCATCTACACATTGCAAAAATCTCAAGATTTCCTCATTATCATTAAACACCTTCTAGTTCTTTATGTTATCAGGAATTGAAGGTCTGACTTGCACTTCAACTTTTGAAATTCCAACAAAAGTAATATCATCTGGAAAGAGAGCAATATTGGCAAGTAAATCTACCACTTGATTCTTGCTCCTATCCAACCAATCAATACCAAAGGCATCAAACTATTCAATTGAATCCCAAACAATGTTTCTATACTGTCTTAGCCTAGTATTCCTTGATGTATACTTTGACCTAACTTGAGAAACAACAAGCTTTGAATATCCATTAACTCTTAACTTCTTAATTCCATGTTTCTCAACTAGTTCTATCCCCAATAGAAGAACTTCATATATAGCTACATTATTTTTGCATGCAAACAACAATGAAAATGATAACTTAAAATTTTTACCACTAGGATAAAGGGGTGTCACCCCTACACCAGCTCCTCCTTTTGAGCAAGCACCATCAAAATGCATGTTCCATAAGTCATCATTGTTTTCTTGTTACAATACTTCTTTCTCAAGGGGTGCAAAGTGATTTTCCTCATCTTCCTATAATTGTTCAACCCTGAAGTTATCCATATCAGTATCTACAAAGTGAATTATGTCTTCTTGTTCCACAAATTCAATCATGTGAGGAGCTCTTGGTTCCCTCACAAGGTTGATGTATTTTCCCTAAATTGGGAATGTGTCAAAAGAAATGTCACACTACATACTACCTCCCATGGAGGCACTCCACTTCCTTGAAAATAACATACCATAATTGGGTGGGATGCCCACCACAACTATGCTCATGAAAAACTCCTTATCAAGAAAAGTAGCCAATTTGTATGGGACATCTTTAATCACTCCTATAACTGGGATCTCTCTTGAATCCATGGAATAATACTTGTCATAGGCTCAATTTATTTTCAACCCAATTTATTTCATAATCTCCATCAACATGATGTTAGATGAATCTCCTAAATCAATCCAACAATTATTTAGAAGCTTACCATCAACCATCAGAGTTACATAGAATGGATCAATATTATTTGGGCAAGCTGTAATAGTACTACACAAGTAAATCTAAGGGATTTCACCAATGTCTCCCTCCATTACTTCCTCACTAACTTTATTCCCACTCACTTAAGGCTGAGTAGACACCCTTTTTATCACAGGCCTTAGTAGCACCATTGATAAGGGTCACTGCCTTCTCCTTATGCTCATCAATTCTCATCATTTCCATTAATGGGACTGTCACCTTGACTTGGGAAAGTAGCTGAAACAAATCAACTGGATTATACTTGGGTAATTCATAAGGGACTACACTCTGCTCTTCAATCTGGACCTTCTATTGTTCACCTTTCTTTTCAACTTCCTTCTTTTCTTGTTTCTTTTCCTGTTCAATATTTGACTTTTGATTCTTTGGCTTAACAATTGGAGAGATAATACCATCACTTTTCTTGGTTACATTATCTTTCTTGGCCCAAATCTTAGGTCCCTTACTCTCCTTGGCCTTGATCTCTCCTTTAAACTTGACAAATTATTTTGTTTTAGTTCCCTTCTTTTCTATATTTTGCTCCTTCATAAACATACTGCCTGGCCATCTTGGTCATAATTTAAAATTTTGTTCATCAGATTATGAGTGTTTCTAGCTTGTGCTACCAATGCTATTGTCAATTTTTCATATTCCTCATCAGAGGGTCTTCTTAGAGACACATTTACTTCATCTATTTCCATAGCACAAACATTGTCCTCAACATTCTCATCCTCATTAGGAAAATTTTGTTGATGATAAGCATCAGATTTATATCTTTGATAGTCAACATTCACTTCCTGAGACTCTTCATCTGAAGAAAACTCCTCATCAGCAAAATTTGATATGTGCATAAGCACATGTACCTCCACATTATTTTCAAGTGGTTCATAATCATCTAACTGATTTTGTTCTTCTTCAAACTATTTTGCTACCAAGCTGCATGTTTGAGAAGCATGTGGTAGTTGGAAAACAACACACCAGGGTGTTTCATCAGTAAAATTCATAGAGTTTTTCTTCAATGGATTAGGGGGAACTTTTCTTTGTGTTTTCTTCTAATTGTTTTGAATTAGCTTTCCATTATGCCAATTTGTGTTGTAAGGATGGTCCTGCAACCAAGGAGGTCTTTCATTTTTCTAAAAAATTTGCTTGTCATTTGTAAGCCCTTTCTCTTGTCTTGCAATTCTATAACTTATCTTTCATAGAAATTGCAACCTTATCAATCTTGTCCTCTAGTGAAGTTCCTTTCTCTATAGAGTGTTTTTCTTCTTTCTTTGGGTTCTTTAAGATCTTAACATCATCTCTTCTCTCAACTTTTCTTGATTCTCTCCTATTATTTTTAATATGGACTACCATCTTAAATGCCTCTCTCAAGTTTTGAGGGTTCTTATCTTGCAGCAGATAGCTCATTTTTGAATCAAATGCATTGCAGTAATTAACCAAGCACCCATTTTTATTAAGTTTCAAATCAACAGGAATTTTTTTCATGGCCTTTTTAAATCTTGTTTTGAAATCAGAAACCATCTCATTTGAACCTTTAGAGATGTTAAATTTATTCAAAAAGAATCATGCTTCAATTTTATCACCATACTATTCTTTGAATAGCCTCTTAAACTCTTCCCATGATCCAATACTTTCTATTGGTAGAGCTCTATACCATTCTTTGGCATCTTCAGTGAGTGATTACATGAAAATATTCATCATAACATCTTCACCTTCCACCTCAAAATCATCCATTATATTGAAAAAATGATTTTAAATGGTCCTCACCACTTATTGCATTGTTTCCAAAGAATTTAACCAATGCATCCCTAATATCTTTAGGGAATTGGTTCGAGTAACCAGGAATCCCACCAAAGCATAATTTATGGTACCTCCACTTGCATTGACCTTCTGGTGAACCGATCTCTATGGTTGTTTTGAGGTTCATTGTCATCTTGATCACTAGATTTCTTGTTACCTTTCCCATTCCCACCTCCACCATTATCACCACTTACATTTCCTTCTCCACCTCCAGATTAAGTGTTCTTACTTTTATCGTTACCTCCACCTCCACCACCACTTCCACCAGGAATATTTCCACCTAATTTAGTCTTGTGTGATTAGAGATCAAAGTTAATGTGACTAGAACTTGAATCTCTTGGATCAGGAATGGAGGCTTTGAGGAATGCAATTTTCCTCTCCATTTCTACATTTGCAGCAGCAATCTCCATCTTACTCAATTCTTGTTGCAACTTTTCATTAGCTAGTTGCAAATTTAATAGTTCAAGGTCCGGAGGTGCACTTGATGGAATAGATTTAGCATCAAAAATTTTGGTGGATCTATTAGTGGATGAAGTATTTTTATTAGTGTTTGGGGTGGGTTTCTTAGGCTGACCCATAGGTTTCTTTTCATGGTCAATTGGTTGAGATTTCTTAATAGTAGCAGAGGGATATGAGACTTTAGTTGTTCTGACAGAAGAAGTATATGTACTTATAGATGAAGTTCCCATAGGAATAGTCACTTTAAGAGGATCAGGGGTCTCCTTAGCAACAAATATAGAAGGATTCTTAGGGATTGGTCCTTCTTTCATCACTTGTGTCATTTTCTCAACGCTCTTTCTTAAGGAATATTTTTCTAGCATTTTTTCCCTTATTTTCTCCTCTATTTCATTTGTTGTCTCCATAGTTCTTCTTCCTTTGATGTTAAAGGATTGCAGTCAAGGTGACTACCAAGGATTTCACTACCAGGAAGGCCTTCATCATTTGTATTAGATATACCAAATCCATATGCTTCTTCATGAGCATTTTCATCATGAACATTTTTGTTTAAAGCAAGAGATGCATTAGCAAGATTTTCAATAGACTTACTTGATTCTAAACTTTTTTCTTTCAAGGATGACTTCTTATTCTTTGGTAATTTGGACTCCAGCTTCCACTTAGGATGCTTCTTCATCTGGTTCCTCATTCCTTTCATGGTTTCATATTTCCCTTTATAATTCTTTTTCTGACTCTTTCTTTGGAATTCTAGATTTGCATTGGCACAAGAAACTTTAGAGTCACCACCCACAATATGGGGAAATGAAAATATATCACACTTTTGAGAAGCACTCACAATTTCAAAGACTTTGAACATAACCCAATAGGAAATAGAAAATGGAACCTGAATAATGCATAAAACTAGACATAACCTATGATGAGAATTTTCATACATTGTCCTTCAAGCAATGAAGAACAATGAAAATGATTGACTTCTTGTCATGAAGGATTGCACCCTTTAGCTAAGTATGAAACTCAGCAATCTTGTGCAACATGGGATCAAACTCAAGTTGTGGGTGACCTACTATGAGGATGAAACTCCAGAATATGGGCTAGTTCCCCTTTGAATCTCCTAGAAAAACTAATGTATCTTACTGGAAAAGGGATAGAAAGATGCTCTGGAAATGTAAATTTAATTCTAGGAGGTGAGACACCAATGGTTTGGAATAATAAAAAAACTAAGGCCTTGACTTATAACTTTGAATCAAAAGTTTCTAGTTATGACGTTCACAATTCATATTTTGCATAAAATCATAAGTGTTTCACATGATGGTCTCAATTTTTAGTTTTGTATTGAAGGTAAAATAAGTTTACACATCAAGTTTTGCTCAAAATTGGTTTGGAACAACATATGACCTGATTTAATATGAAAAACATTCAAAATACATTGCTTAGATGAGGAAGAAAACAAAGGATTGACATGAAACACAATGAAAATATACAAGAACATGCATCCACAATGAAAAATGAAAGCTCCAAATAGGACCAATAACTCTTTTCTTTATTTATTTCAAAGAAAAATTTATTGCTACATGAAAATAAATTGAGCTACAAAACTCTAAGTCTCTCTACAAATGTGCAAGAGAGAAACAAAAAGTAAGAGCTGAGGAGAAAGTATAAGATTTCCCTCCTATAATACAAAATTAGACCCAAAGTACCAAGAGGAGTCAACTATAGTCAACTGCACTCCAAAATATCCATCTCATGAGAAAAACATAAAAGCCTAGAAAAGGGGGTTCATAACTACTAAAATTTGAGCTAATTTAGCTCCAAACTCACCCTCTCAAGTTGTTTGACCAAAGAGAACTCCAAAAATAACTCATTTTGAGTTGAAGTCAAAGATAAACACCTCAGTTCAACTCCTCCTATTTTTGCATTATTTTTTTGACAAGAATAAACTATTTGAATAAATATTAAAGACAATTAATTATTATTTAATTTAATAAGTGTTATGTGATTATTTATTTCTTGCATTACATGAAAAATATTAAGATAATTTGTATAATGTCACCTTTGATACTTGTTTACATACAAATTTTGTCTTAACTTCATGCAAAAATACAAGGGGTAGATTTAATCCATTGTTTTGTCCTATCTCCTTATGACTCCTGTGGACTCCACACCTCTCACTAGGAAAAATTCAAGGCCTAAGTATTAATATTCATGAACTTTATGTAATGAAAGTGAAAAATAAACACTTGGGTCGGCCAAGATTAGGGTTTTCTTGAGAAACTCAAAAGAGGCCCTAATTCTACTCACAAGCTCATTTTTCATTCATTTTCATGCATATTATTTTCCTACTGCGTTGCCACCATGGAGTCTGGCTAGGGTTTTGAAGAACCATTCAAGCTTTTGGGAATTCTCTGCATGGTTGAACTGGGACCATGTGTTGGTAAGTCACTCCCTTGAACAAAATGCTGATATTTTTCATTTGCCTAGAAAGAAAATTTTTCTTATGCTTTGGTTGTGACAAAAAAATGATGAAATCTAAGTATTTTCTATGGTATTTTTATGTTTGTCTCTAAAATGTAAATGAAAACCCTCTATTCATGGCTTCGTGTAAGAATCTTCTAATCCTCCTATAGAATGGAAAGCTCTTTTTTGTGCATATGGCCATCATTTGACATAACCATGACCGATTTTGAATCTCTATTACCTTTGAAACCTCACCACATTGGTAACGAATTTGCATATCTTGCTCTTGGGTCTCAAGTACCATATCTAAACATGTGATCACATTCTGAAGCTTGGGACCAAACTTCTTAACCCATAACTTGGGTCATCGCATCACCATTCAATACACCACCTATTCTCTCTTTAATCATGTCTTAATGACTTGAGAAAACATTATCTATGTGCATATTTGTTATTGGTCACGGGTTTGCTCTCCTTTTTGCATACATGTTGATAGCAAACTCATATCTCTCCTACTGCATATTAAGAATCTACTCTTTGTTATGCATTAAGCCAGTCTGAAGGATCAATAAAGTGGAAAGAATCTAGTATACATGGATTCCCATTTAAGACTATGAATACCATTGCCACCATGAAGATATATAAGTGCACAACATGCCTTGAATTTGAAGTTTTTCCAAATGTATTAATTTTCACCTTGTGAATCTCGAATGGTGGATCAATGATAAATGACCTTGCTACAAGACTAATGATTGTTGTGGAGAGACTCTCACCTCCTTTAATATTTATCATGTCTTTTCTCTTCTATCTTCAATCTTTTATTTAGGTTTTCATTGTCACGTGATTTTTTTTTGTAGATGTTTGGACATTTTTCTGATTTAGGACTGTCCACCTTTATCTTCAAATTATCTACAAGTTGCTTCCTTTTATTCCATTGCATATGGCACTTGATTTTCTCATCCTAACCATCATATTCTTTTAAATGAGGCATAGAGTATTGTCATACTTTATTTGTTGTCATAAATTTATCATGGCTACACTCGTATCATCTACATTTCATTATGTTGTTGCCCCTCTATGACCCTATGAGCATTAAGACTGTTAGAAAAGGAAACCCATGAATGAATTTTCTGCCCTCCAAATAAAAGGCCTTGACTGTCTTCTCATTACTAAAGGAAAGTAAATCTTATTGACAATCCCTTAAGGTATTCCTTGATTGAATTCAAGATTCATGACTTATCCCACTTCATAGGTAGGTTCCTCTATTTAGACTATCCCTTAACACTTGCTTCATTTCAAACTTTTAAAACACTATGATATACTTCTTTGTTGTGTTCTACCTTCTTGTTCATTTGGCAGTATCTATCACTTGTACAAGGACTATCATCTTCACCTCATACCTTCTATCAGAGCAATTTGAGTTACTACACTATCCTCCAGACCTCTTGAAACTTTCATCATGATGATTGCCTTTATTATCACCATAGCAAGCACCTTTACTCATGGTTATTGCACAGTAGTTGTGACTACCTGGATCCATGATTACACAGTTTATTGAGATTGGTCACAGCCAATTTTGTTGTACACATTCAAGATTGTTTTCATAAGGTTCCTATGCTATGGCTTCTCTACTTATTTGTATGATAAGATTATACATGTACATGCTCAATCAACAAATAAGTTAAGAAAATTAAGCAACCTAGAGCTTCTCATGATTATTAGATAATCTTTACTCTTCTTGGATCTTCATGATAACTATGTATCTGATCTTGAGACACCTTTAACTCTCTGACTTGATGCTTAATAAGAGATAGTATGTATATCTATTGGTTTTACATATAAGATACATGGAATCCTGAGCTCTAACACCACTTTCTTTGTCCCTTCAACACACCTCTAGAGCTATCCACAACGAAATTGAAGATGCAGTTGATCAACAATGGGGTTTGTCATTCAAGAACTGACGGATCCCTTTTCTCTTGCATGTTTTCTTTTACTTCCATATGTACAATTTATCTTTTATTGCATCTTATTCAGTTACTCCCATGCCATGTGTGGGAAACCTGTAGGTATATTTCTTGTAATGAATTTAAACAACTACTTTATGCAAGATTTTGTGTACTATTCCTCCTTTATGTAAAGCGATAGCATAATGAAAACTAAAACTTCATTTCATGGCACTATTTGTATGATTATGAGTAACTTTAGAAGAATCTTTTTTGTACCTTTCTCTTTCTTTAAAGTAAGAAAACATCAATGTTTTCCCAGCCTAACTTGATTGGGCTAAAAAGCACAATTAGGTAACATGACTTTGACTATACCAAATCTGAAATAGAGACATTGGACAAGAATTTTCCCTAGTAGAGTCACCAATCTATTGGTGTTTTTTAATGAACCAAACTTGATCTCAACAATTATCTATAAATTTTCCAAATTCAATGGTTGATAATTGTGAGGATTGGCCAACGAACAAGTGAAATCTTGCTAGGCTTTCCCTCTACACTTTGGGCTCTGCAAGACTCAGTAGGGTGATCTCTACAATGTATCTCATGATACTCTTGTGCCAATTACCAAATATATTGTTAATAATAGATACATTCTCATGTAATTGAAAATTAGATGAAATCCTTCAAGAATCTAGAAATCTCTTTAACAAATAATCACCTAAAGCAAAGAATGGACGACCTTACATGAAACTTCAAACAATTTTGAGGAAATGAATAATATTTTTATGAATTTTTTCTTTGAATGGTATGGCTTACTCAATGACTTCAAATTTAACCAAAGCAATGGAACAGTTCCTTATCCAAGGGCACTGAACTCAAATTTGAAATAGACAATAATATAGCAATAACCAAACTTAGCATTCCAGACTATTGCAATATTGCATTACATTAAAACAAATCAAATATTCCAAAACAAAGACTACTTATCAAATCCTCATATCTAATCACACGAACCCATGGTTTCATCATAGTAATTTAATTAATTCTTTGAATTAATGCAAAGATAGAATCATACATTGAATTGTAACACAAATGAAGACCAATCAAAATATCCTTTATCATTTCATTGATCATTCATATGACAAATACATAAGGAGAGTAATTGCTTCAGAATCTCTACCTTCTCATTCAAATGCTAGTACTATTATAAAAAACATTTCCTATTACAAGACTTGAATTAATAGCTAAGACTCAACTCTAATTCCATTTCTGTATGCTTATATTACAAAATTCTTTACATGAGATCAAAACTCTATCAACCAAAGGCCCATATAATTGGCCTTGAATTATGTTTTATAAGCATAAGGGAGCAAACAAGATTTGGGCCAAATTGTACATTTTATCGCATTTACATTTGACATTCATTTCATTTACATTTCAAACATCCCAAAAGTAGTTATATTCGCATATCCAAAAGAGGGAAATTCATATGAGACAAAACCCTTTGCACATTGTTGAAGAAGATAATTCCCACCCTCCAAAAGGTATGTCGTTGTAGAAACACCAACCATGAGCTAAACATCATTTCCATGTGCATTTATAAATGTTGGACAAAACATAAAAGAAATAGAAAGAAATAACTTCACCTCCATGTCAGCATACATGTCATCATCTAACTGAGAGGATATAATTTTTGCAATACTTCATCAAAGGCTTAATCTATAAATTTTTCAAGCCATGTATTATATTCCTCTTCAGTGGTCCATTGTGTATCCATCAATCTTTGCACCTTTGAGTCATGTATATTGTACCTGGCATCTATTAATATTCTAGCCCCTTTTACAAACACATCCATATTAACCTCAATTTTAATCATATCATCCAAAAAAGCTTTCAACATTGTATAATCTACAAGATTGATGGCCTCCTTAGCCTTGGGGAGCATATTAGTTATTTCTTCCTTCCATGTATTAATTTTTTTCCTTTCCCCATCTTCATTCAAAATCCTTGATATCCCAATTTCCTCCATATCTCTTAACATCTTTAGTTTACTCTAGAGTTGAACACCAATCTTGCCATGGTATGTTGATATTTCACCCAATAATTTCATTTCCTTCAATAAAACTGGGATGTTAGTGGGAGCTTCAGGATCATCCTTCATGTTTGTCATCATTTCCCTAAGAGCTCCAACTCTTGCACTCCATTTACTCCAGTCATTTTGAAAGGAATTTCAAACTTTAATATACCTCTTGTGGGCTTCATGGATGATTTTATATGCTTCCCAAACATTACCTAACGTGTGCTCCAATTTAGAAACCATATGCTTCAAAATACTATCAAAAATATTATTAGCAACTTTTGCAGTTTCTTCCTTAGGTTTCTTGACATTTTCCATTTTGAAAGGAATTTCAAACTTTAATATACCTCTTGTGGGCTTCATGGATGATTTTATATGCTTCCCAAACATTACTTGACTTGTGCTCCAATTTAGAAACCATATGCTTCAAAATACTATCAAAAATATTATTAGCAACTTTTGCAGTTTCTTCCTTAGGTTTCTTGACATTTTTCTTTTCTACTTTCAACTCTCCTTTTAGCTGGCTAATCCTCAATGATAAAGTCTCCTTGTCTTGCGATGATAGCTCTGAGGAAGAACCAGAAGGAGAAGGAAACATGCTTAGCGATGGACCTTCCTATGCAGTAGCCTTCATCTTATTATATTCATCTAGGAGAGTATTGTAACAATTCAACAATTTATCATATTTCTTCTATGAAATTTGTGCAGTATCTGTACTCAACATTACAGCATGTGTAGTCAATTTAGCAACTTGGATAAGAGTAGTATATGTAGCTCTTTTCACCACAATAGTACCAATGACCTCTTCAATTGACTTTACCACCTTAGGCTTCCTTGTTTTTGCTGCCATTGACCAAATTGCAAGGGTATGCAATTTAGGATTGAAGCCAGATCCAAAAACTCAATTGTAAAAGTGCTCCTCAGACAAAAAATCCTCTAGATCCTTTCTAATTGCATCTAGTACAATGGCAGAAGTAAGATTCCAACCTAGCAACAACATTACACCACTATCTTTGACAACCTTCATGGCTTCAGTAGGAGTAATTGTTGCTATTTCACTCATTATTTTCTCCTCCTCTGCCTTCTCTGCCTCCTCTTGTAATGAGGCTTGGTCCACACTAGCCTTTTCATCTTCAATTCTCTTCTTAATGTATTGAATTTTAAATTGAATAACAAATTCCCTGAATTCCTTAGTTTGGACAAAGGAATCATCAACAGAAAATTCTTCACATGCCTTTACTCTCACATCATCATCAGCCCCCTCATCATACTCCCATTTGAAAAAAAATTCCTACGGAACATAGGGGTCAAGAGGATATCTTATAGGAGGGTAAGGAAACCTCTTTTCCACATCTTGGTCACTTGGCACATGCTCAGTAGACTACTCTTCTACAATCAATTCTATTGTTGAATACTCAACTAATGGGCTAGTCATCATCCCTTCACCAACCTCCAAAGGTTGTTCTTGAGTATCTTGAGCCTCTTGCTAATCCTTAACCTCTTGAGCTTTCTTCGTGGCCTCCTTGACCTTGATAGTAAATTCACCACTTTGACAGTCCTTCAATTTTGTCATAGCTTGCTCATATGGATTCTCAATTTCATCATAGGGACTTACACAGAATGAATTTCTCTTCATTATTTCCTCTTGAATATCACAAATGGAAATCCACTCTTTATTTCAGAGGCAACGGTAGCATTCATTGACAATTTTTTATTACATCATCAATATATAAGAAATGGTGGGAAAACCCAAAAAAAACCTTTTCTTCTCTTTTCTACATTTACAAACCCCTTGGGGTCATAGTTCCTCACCTCATCTACAATAATTCTGAGGTTACTTAACATTATTCCAAATTTTTCATAACCTTCCTTGGCAATAGCAATAAAATAACCAAAAGAACATTGTGGAGTTATCACGAAACAATTTATGTTATTCTTGAAATGCTCTTTGTCAATGTTGTCCAACTACCACATGATCTCCATAAAAGCCATTCTATTAGAAACATATAAAGATAGATAATGTGGTGCAACCTTGGCTCCATAAACTCTAATCAAAGTGTAGTGTGAATGCAAGAACCAATCACCCCAATTATGACCCACTTTTGATTCTTCTCTGAGCTCATGAGGTTGTAGAATCTCCTTGATGACCCTTAAGACTCTTTATACATGCTCTACTCCCAAGCTCTCCATGATACCAACCTTCAAAAAATTATAAAAAGTGAGATAATTGGAATGTGGGAAATTTTGATCCCAAATGAATATCCACATTTGCACGAGAAAATCATTTTCATCATCATCTTTCCACCTCAGCTTCATAAACTTCTTCTATTTCTCTTGCCCCATCCATAGAATCATACATATCAATAAAGAATAATGGGGGAAAGACAAAGGGGCATTCCCATCCTTTAATTCAACCAGTCCCTTCTGCATTTGTTTTGCAATGTAGGTTGCATAATCAAATCCTTTGTTTGAGTTCCATTTTTGGATGTCTATGATTATTACCATCAATGCAATGGGTATTCTCTCATCAAATCACTGGGCTAACACTTGATCTAAATAGTGGTATGTATTCTTTTCTACTTTCTTCTTTGTAGTTCCCTCTAAAAATTTTGGTTTTGGTTTTACAACCTTGGGATTTTTCTATTTTGGTTTACCCCCTACCCCTGAGGATTCACTAGGTTGACTCATGATTCACGAGTAGGGTTTATGAATTCAAATTATGAAAGAGGGATTTCTGGTTTTATGTTCATAGGAAACTCAATTTGTAGGATACAAATAGAAACCCTCCTATATTTTACCTAGCCAAACTAGATTCTATGAACTCCCACTCTATCAAAACTTTCAAGACCCCAAGAGTTTACCCAACTAAACCCCAATTTCCTTAACCAATTTGATTTAACCAAAATTCATATAGACAAGAGTAGATATTGCTTACCTAGGAAATAATTTTCCTTTAATTCTCTGCAACTCCTTTGCCTGGACTCATTACAGTTTCCTCTACTTTGAATTCTTGCAATTGTGAGGAAAAATGGACCAACTACCTTCTTTAGGGCTTAGGAATGGAGCGGTTTCACCATTAATGTATGAAAGAAAGCTCACACGAGCAAACTGAAACTCTAGTCATTTAAGTTTGAATTCCAGTCGTTGATCATTCTGATTTATAAGTTCATCCACATGCTTTCTCTTTTTGCTTTTAGCGATATCCTTTAATGTTGCCATGTTTCCCTTTTTTCTTTTATCACTTCATTCTTCAATACCATTTCCCATCGCTATCTCATCCTTAGCTTCTTTCAATAGATCTGTGATGCTTACGTGTCCAACAATGGTAGGAATATTCCATTGGATATCCCTTAAATCCTCCATCACTCATGGGTATGTGCAAGATCATGATGGGCCAAAAAGTGGTGATATGATGGGTATATGTAAGGTATGTGGCTGAAAAAAAAAAATTAACCCAAAATTGATGAAACGAAAAGGGTTTTTAAAGGAGATTCTCAAGTTTCCACCAATATAAATTATGCTTTAGTTTGAATTTAATAAATTATTATTATTCATTTTCTATTTGAATTACGACTAAAGTCCTGATTGATAGGCTGATTGAAAAACATCTATAGATTTCAAACGGTATCACATTTTTTTTAATTTGAAACATGTGTCACATTCTATGCTTTACATACTCTAGGATTAAAAAAAATAAAATTGAATTTCATGAAGTTTTGACCAAGTTAAGGTGGTCAGACATATGAGTTTTTATATTTTTTAAAAGTTGTAATAAAAAAATCATAATTAATTATTTACATTGGAAAAAAATTACAAAAAAATATGCATCACATCGGGACATGAGTCCTCTAATTATATCTAAAATCTTATAAAAAAAATATTATCATTTTATTGTGGTTAGGTTGGTCAGACAGATACCTACTTTTTTTCCTAAAATTTAACTACTACTGCATTGAAATTTCAAATTTTTAGTAAATAGATTTTTTTTCTATTTTAAATAAACTTAGTAGTTTAGAAACCACATTCAATTTGCTATAGATTCTATTCTTACATATTTTTGAAATAATATAGATAACTTATTCAAATTTTTATGTCAAGTTGCCTAACTCTGATTTTTCTGAATTTTTTTGCCATTTAAGGGCCTATTTTTTCCATGATGATCCTGCACATACCCTTATCACCAATGTGTTCTCCATGCCTTAAACTATAACTATGATGCTTAGAAGTGAAGCAATGGACGTAAGGTTCAACCCTCACATTGCTCATCGTGGATACTCTTTTTCTTTCATGCGCCCCATCAGTGATGTGAATCATATGTGATGAAATCTTGTTTGTTGGATCAAATCATCTTCCCTTGATTGTATGCTCCTTTCATCACCCATTGCTAAGAGGAACAACCTTCAGAAAGAACTTCTAGTGATACCTTGGACTCCAATGATGAAAACATATGTTAGCACTTACATCGCTCATTGTTGCTTCATTTTACAAGAGCTGAATCACATCAGCGATGAAAGGATTTCAGCGATGGTCCAAGATTCAACTGTCTGCCCTAACAAAAAGATCTATGGTTAGGGCGGGTATCAATCCTAGTAGAAACTCAAGAAAAGAAGGATTAGTGATATAATGCTTTTAAAACAATAAGGGAACAAGTTTCATCGCTCATCATGTTGGTGTTTTTTCGAGCTGAACCTTGAAGTTCTCTAAAGGGTAGCCAACCCTTATGCTTAAGAATCTTCAAAGCTAGTGGCCAACAAACGAGTAAAGGATTCTAGGACCTTCACTCCTACTCTTTAGGTTCTATGAGACCAAGGAAAGTGTTCCTTATTGTGCTCAAGTGATGTTTTTTCTAATTGAGAACACATTTATACATAGATCGATTCCTATTAATTACAGATAAACATAATTCACTAAAGATTAATTGGAAGACCTTTGAGTAAATTATTACTTATTTTCTAGAAATTAGGAATACTTCAAACTCATATTTCACAATTGAGTTATTTTTAATGAATTTTGTTCTCATTTTAAATCCATAGCTAGGCGTATCACTTGTTCATTTACTTGCAATATTTCCAAATAAATAGACCAGTGCTTCATCAATTGGGATAATGGAGTTAAATATGCAACAACCAATAATATAGTAGCCATTTAATTTAGGCATTGATGGACTATTGTCATACTACTTTTTAGTATTCAACTCACTATATCTAGAATGCTACTTCTTACTGAATCTTATACTCATCACTCATAGACTTGTGATTTTATCTAATCATTTAACCAATTTTTTGAATTGAAGCCAAAATAAATCCACATATCCAATTAAAACAACTGGAGATGAACAAAAAAATAATTGATCATTTTCATTTATAATCTACAAGGAATTACATAGGAAAGTACATGCTTGAGAACTAAAATTTTATTTTATATTTGTAGCTTCTATAAAAATAATTTAAGATTCATACATACATGACCCATAACCAAGACAATTTACTATTATATTCATTGATATTTTCTACAGTATGCTCCTTCGTAAACTTAGCTTTTCACCTAGACCATTTTGAGACATAAAATTTGAACTCCCTATAATGAGCCCTAAAATCCTTTTTATAGCACAAAGTAGCAACAAGCATCAGGCTCAATTACAGTTACATTTCATTTCATTTGAAGATTATTTACACCAAAGTTTGAGATGTTCCCCAGTTAGTTATATGTAATCATTGTAGAGTATGCAAGAGTAAAAGACAAAACTCCACATCAATTGAATGAAGACCAGCTAGCCATCCAAAAGGCATAGTTTGTTACTATAGTAGCATTGAATCATCTTTTCCTTGTTGACCAAAGAGGATTCTCTATTCATAGCCAGAGCAAAATTTTGTATACCACCGAGAAAAAGCATATCTTCCCTCAAAGTTAGGAATTCTAGAACTTCTCCAAACACCAACCCGAAAGATTTCCACATCAACACTAGAAACAAAAAACCATAAACATGTTGAAGAGGATGATCTTGATGTGGTGGCTATGGTGTCATCAAAAACAAAAATGGGGTGGAGATACTACTCTGAGTCATCAGCATCAGAGTATGCTCGCCAATGCCCTATTTCTGATGAAATTGGAGGAACCATCACCACTTCCACATCAGAATTTTCAAAAGGCACTAGGGAAAGGGGATAATGGCCACACTCTAGATCAGTGTCACCTCCACTATTTGAAGGGATATTAGAAACCTCAATAGGATAATTATGTCTCCCTAGGTAAGCTTTATGATACTTGCATATTTTCTTTGCCTTCTTTTCATACTCAACCAACTCCTTCCCCTTAAACTTGACCAGTTCTTCTGAAACGGTTCGCTTCTCAGGTGGTAATTACTCCTTACACCATATTTCTTAAATTTCATGTGTTCCCTTCTACCCTTTGGTGTTTTAGGAGCTCCCTATGTTTCAACTTCATCTTTAGGAGCATTGTCCTTGGATTCAAGCAAATTTAGTCTCCTAGACATTTGGACTGGCTTAACAAACTCACCTGACTTACTCATTTGCACAATAACCAAAACAAGAACAAGAATATTCCTAATTTGTAGAAAACCCTCAGCACCCCAGGATTCTAAAACCCACAAACTATTATAACAATAATTGAGAAAAGCAAGTTAAAGTAGCTACTTACCCAGGAAAAGGTTTATCACATACCTCTGAAATTCCTCACCAACTTATTCTCGACCTTAACTTAATTTTCAAACTCTGAATGCAAACTCTTAATGAAAAATATGGCCATTGATTCCTCATTATATTGATCCATGCAAGCATGCCAACCATTAAGTCTCAAGAAAAAGCTTGTGCAAGTGAGCTGACAATAGGCTACTTGATTTTTGAACCTCAAATGTTGATCACATATTAAGATAAATCAACTAATTATGAGAAAGCTTAAAATGTATGTGATTAATTCCTTTTCCTAATCAGAAAAGCCCAAGTGGATAGACACCCACTCTATTAGCACATTTAATCACATACTTAGTATTAAATAAAGCCTGTCGTTACATATTTACCCACTCGCCTGTTAGAATTAATACACTTGCATCTCATCATAGTAGGACAATAGAGAGTGATCTTGATTCAATCTCAGAATATCAGCTTGTAGCCTGCCTCACTTTATTTTCACCTTCCCACATATACCAGCATATGACAGATTTGATGGCTGAAATCTCAAACACGTGCCAAAAGAAAAGTTATAATATGGTTTCATTCTTATCATAGTGCCATCTTGGAAAAATTTAGCGGCATTCCATCTCTACTAGAGTTCATTGGAGTCATTGAAATGTTCCACATGGCAGTAGCTCACTTGGCCACTGAGAAAATGGAGATACAAGTGGGTCCTTCACAGGATCGCGAGGAGTGGTCAGCATTGACCCAAGTCACCCATCATCAACTGTTGATCCTCATCCTTACAAAAAATTTGCTTCCTCCATAGCCTAGTAGGTCCCTCCATGAAGTGATAGGTGTCATCTTGCTTGCTAGCCCATGATATTTTATAAATATTAAATAAAACTCGGCAGGGTGGTGGGGAGCAGTGGAGATTTGACCACATCACCCAACAACCACCATAGATTCCCTTTTAATACTATTCATCGATCATAAGAAGATATCAGGCCCACCATATAAAGGAAACATGTGTCCAGTTCCCACCAACCCATGTGACTAATCATCCTTAATGCATAGAATGGGTGGGCACATGGGAACAGTCTGGATGGAGACACATGTCAAAAAATATGTCATTGATCTTTCTCCAAGCTCCGCCTACTGACCTCGTGGAAGCACTGGTCCCACCACTAATGTGACAGATGACAACCACCTGCCAACCCATTCAAATATTCTAATGAACAATAAAACCCAGTGGGAACATAGGGAACGGTCGAGATTCTCCTGCAATGATTGAACGGTCGTCTTAAAACTAAAATTTGCACATGCTGCAAATGTTATCTTTTAAAAGGGTTCCATTGCTAGGCTGACAACTTAACCCTTAGATAAGATAACTTAAGACTTAAAGCATTAAATATGAAATTCAAGCCCAACCATAGGAAAAATTAAGCACTTAAAAGGAATTCAGTGACCAACAAACCTAAACCTAGGGGGCCAGTGAAAATAATGATTCAAATGGCATAAGAGGTAACTTAAACAACCAGAAACCTAGAGCATCGGGTCAGTGAAAAAATAGAACACCCAAGGGTTTTTAGACTCAAAGGTCAGTTTTGAAGGGTTTTGGAAACACAAACCTTAAAACAATGATGAGGACGATAACTCTGAGCCTAAAACGAGGGTCCAAGCCAAATACTACAAGTTTAAAAATGGAACCAAAGAAATTTTTTGAGGGGTTCCATCACATTTCCAATAGGAAAATGAAAAGAAAGAAGCAATGTGCGATGGGCAATGAGTTGAGAATACAAAGGATCATAGTGCTATCACTTACCACTAATTTGGTAACAAGAGCGTTAAGGCGATCAGCGATACAATGTTTTCCAGCGATATAAGATAGATGAATTCACATCACATGTCACCAATATGAAACTTGAGGCCCTACACTTACTTGTGATGTGGAACAAGGTAGTGATACAAGGAAGAAAGGATCAATCACTCATTGCTAAAGTAAGGCTATCAGTCACAAGGCTATGCATAATGGGCGATGCACTAAGTGATAAGAAATGACTTAAGTGGCAACATTTTGCACTTGCTCATAAGTTGTTTTAAAAGGGGACCAACTAGGGAACGAAGGTACCAACATCATAAGGTGAACCTAAGAAAAAGACTTAGGATGAAAGACAAATAGTTGGCAACCTGACTATAGGATAAAAATACCATGAAGGAAATATTTCAATGTGATCATGAGACAGTAATCCTAGACACAAGGGACTGGTCAATACATGGGCACTGAGGAATCGGGTTGTTTTAAAATGAACGAAAACTGACCTCAACAAGTCAATGGAAAATTAGACCAAAAGAACAAGGACTAGGATGAAAGAAAATATGCTAAGAAAAACCAACCCCATAGCATAAAACCCTAAACCCTTGTCAACATTTCCAAACCCCAGACCCCCCAAAACCAAGAAGCCAACTAGGTAAAGTCATAAGATCAGTGGAATATGAAAATTTTAAGGGTTCTACCAGGTGGTCCTATGAGAGTTTGTTCTTGCAAGATATTTCAACCTTGTAATTAACTCCTCAAGTTCTTTTCTATCATTTTCAATTTTCTCTAATATTTTTTCTTGTGTTCTTGGAGGATGACAAGGAATTATAGGAGGTGTTTGTTGTTGTTGTTCTTTAGGAGGGATTCCATGATGAGGTGAATTATCAAGTCCTAAAAATTAAACAAATTTTAATTAAAAAACTAATTCAATCTACCTATTTAATACAAATTTGACACTAAAAAATAAAAATACTTACTTCTTTAACCTCGACATCTTGGTGACATTTTTCTAAAGATTTGGGGAAGTTTTTGGTGCAAATTCAACTTTAAAAAAATGTATACACTCTTGGGAGAGTTTCCTAGCTACAGGCTATGAAAATGCAGAAGTGAAGGATGATTTTTTTTATTGCTTTATTAAGAAATAATGTGAGCACATTATAATGCACTCATGTTATGGATTTGATGGGGCCAAAAAGTGGAGTGGTCACTTTTTTGTACCCCATATTTTTGTGCATGCCCCTTGAAATGATTGAGGATCATTATTTTACTATGTTTAATAGTAGAAATATGTTTTTGTAAGAATTACAAATAAAATTTTCATAGTTTGAATTAGAAAAAATAATTGGTTCAAAAATTGTTGAAGTTTGGTAAAGAGAATCTAATTTATAAGCTTGATTATTGTTAGCAATAGATAATAATTAATTCAAATATTTTAATGTGCTATTGCATTTTGATTTATGTGCTAATGAAAAATATTGTATCTTGGTCTCACTTGTCTATTTAGTTATTGATTGATGATGTTTGAATCTGAAATTATGGCAAATCATGCAATGACATGAACATAATATTCTGGGCTAGTGCATACTGTAGTGTCATAAAATATCACCTTGTGGAAATTTCACACGTACACATTTAGGCCCACCTCATTTATGGAAAGAACCTATAAGTTGGAATTTCATGATTCTAACTTCATAGGAAAAAATGATGAAGCACTAGCAACCCAAGTGTCTAATTCTTGCAATTTTTTGGTCAGATACTAGCATGACAAGTAGACATATCCATGATGCACTAGTGTCCCTGACCTTTTTGATATTCTAATGTGAATATTTCACATTCTTTTCTCATGACATGTGTTGTAGCAGCAAGGATCTATGTGTAATAGCTCCTCCTGCCATTACAACTAAAAAAATATTATTTTTAATTCTCATTTCACAATGGAGTGCCTCTTGAACAACTTCTTCTTGCTCTCTCTTTCTCTCTCACTCACACAATGAAGCTCTACCAAAATACTCTCAATAAATAGTCAAGACTCCTCTTGCACACAATTTTATCATGTCTATCAATCAAAGAGGGGAGTCATAGGTTGTTGGTAACAAGATTCACTTGCTATTATATTGATCTTTTCTATTCAATGTTATCTTCATTTATTTACATTCATAATATGAGTTCTTCTCCTTGTGGGGTTTGTTTCTATCACACATCTATTATATTTGTGATAGGGTTTTTCCTCCTTTGTAGTGTTTATTTCTATCACATGTCTTTTCTTTATGAATTTTATCTATCTTGTTCCTATCTGGCTATGTGTGGAGGTGGAAACATAAAAACAAGGGTTTGACTAAGGCAAACCCCTAAATATTCCCCAACATTTTTCTCATTTTGTTAATCTACATAGATGAACAAGTTTAGCAAGTTGGGTATTTTAGATTCTAGGTTTTTATTGTCTATTTTATTAGAGACGACAACATAGGGCATAGACATCCACATGGTGCATTGGTTTTCATGGTCGAGAGCTAATCATTTTAAAGGTACTTTTTTTTTTTTTTTTGTGTTTTCCACTTCTATATACTAGAGATTTTAATTCATCCATTTACTCTTGTAATTAAGATATTTCAATATTCTTGTCATTTATAACTTAGTATTAATTTGGCTATTGTATAAACATTCTTTATTATTTATCCTATCACCTGAACTTTGATCTTTGAGGTAATTGAGGGATATTTTCTCCTTAGGACCCTGATATCTTGATGGTAGTGAGTCCCTTGTATATTTTTTATGAACCTAACATGAATGAAGTCATGTCAAATATTTTTCTTCAAAATTTTAAAGCTTTTGATAATGCATTTTATAAAGAAGATTTTGATATGTTGGATGATGCCTTATATGACTTCTTAGAGTCATCTCCTTCTACGCAAAAAATTTTTAAGCAAGTTGAGAAGTTTGTAAATGTAGTTGTAGTCTCTTCCACCCTCAAAGGCCTAAGAGACCGGTCATTTTTGTGACTATGACTAGTCCATCTCTTAAAAGATTTCATTCTATTTTTGGGGTTCCTATCAAAGGTGATATGTTGGACCTTTGCACACGATTCATGCAATCTAAGGCTCCCTCATATATAGTGATAGCCCATACTTATAATACTAGAAAGAATCAACAAAATTTTAATCAAGTTGCTTCTTCACCACCTTCTCAACCAAGCCTTCCTCAAGCACCTAGACTTGCAACTAAGCAACTGAGTCAATCTGATCTTGTCAAGAAACTTTGTGTTACTCTCACCAAGATATCACTTTGAATTTTCTTTAAACTACTTTGGTTTACCAGGGTATGCTTCAAAAATCCTTGCAAAATATCATCTTTCCTCCCTCTACTAGGTTGATGGATGTTAATGTGTTGATAGATCATATTCGTGTGGATTCATCAAATATCACATTTTATTTGCATGAACCCCCACCTTTGAAAGTACATAAGCAAGAAAATCCTTTGATGATAATATTTTACATTCAAAATATCAGTATTAGATGTGCTCTTGTTGATACCAATTCGGTACTCAATGTGTGTAATATTGATTGCCTAAAATTAAAGTTGATTCAACTTTCCTTGCCACTTCTTCCTTATATATTCATGGGTTTGATAATGTTGGTCAACAAACCTTAGGCATGGTAATTTTCCCATTAAGGTTGGGACCCATTATTATACCCACCCTGATTTATGTTATGCCAAGACCATTACTGTATAATATGCTCTTGGGGAGGCCATGGATTCATTATTTGGGAGAAATCACTTTTAATTTGCATTGTTTTGTGAAGTTTTTTGCTAATAATGAGGTGATCACCATCAAAGTTGACCCTGATGCTATACACTTGTGTGAGATGGCAACTCTTAATCAAACTTTGGTTGCACCTACTCTTAAAAATTCCATCCCTTCATTATCTTCCAATGTGTTGACATCTACACCAATAGTGCCACAATCAAGGATACTCTTGAGATAGATGTCCCTGAAGGGAATCCTCTTGAAGAAAAAAGTATTGATCCTACTCCTTTCACTTCTTCCCCTAAACCAAATACATGTCTAGGTGATTATTAGGGATCATTTAACTTCATCGAGTCTTATATCACGGAGTACAAAGTAGATCTGATCCACTTAGAAATTCCAAAAATCTCATTTTCCTCTACCAAGAAGAATGATTATGCTTTTGTGAATAAATGTGATACTTAAAATATGGAGAATTCTCTTTATGTACACTAATCCTACTTCTTAGGAATTTAAATCACATTACAAACCAAGATTTAATAGCTTCTCTAAGTTCGGTTATGAAGGTAAAGGTTGTCCAGTCATAATGAACAAGGTATTAAAGTCTCCTTAAAGGTTGATCCATGTGACTCTAAGGTTGGACTTTGATACCACCCCACAACATCTAAGGTAAAACCATGGTTGAATATCAACATGGTCTCTACTTTGTTTCATCCTCTTAAACTAATTCATCTTGAACACATTGAAAGCAAGGTAGACTCTAATGAATTTCCTCTAGATTTTTTCTCTTTGGATGAAGCTCTAGAATAATTTTTAGGTGTTTATTCTAACCTACCTTCCTATCATCAAAAATGAAAATTCCCATATTGCTTAAGTAGGCAAGCATATTTTGGAGAATTTGTTATGATTTCTAATGTGAAGGATTCTTTATCTAATATGGATGTTGGTGTTTCTATGCCTCATCCTGAAGATTGTAGTACTCTCCTTAAAGGGAATAATTTTGACATCTTTATGGATCCTAAAACTTCTAAAAAGGTAATTAATATTGAAAAGTGTCTCTCTTCACAAGAATCTAAACAACATGTTGATTTATTGCATTCTCATCCTGATATATCTACTTGGTCATATAATAACATGCTTGATATTGATGAATCTGTGGTGGTTTATAAATCATCATATATCCCAATGCAAGCCTATTAAGTAGAAGATCCTTAAAATGAATCCCAAGGTCACTTTATAAGACAAGACTAAGATAGAAAATCTTTTAAAATTTATTTTTATTCATCCTATTGACTATTCACTTTAGATATTGAATATCATCACCATTAGTAAATATGATGGTTGTATTCATATTTGTATTGACTTCCATGATCTTAATAAGGCTTCTCTTAAGGATTATTTTTTGTTGCCCAATATTGATATAATTTTAGACTCAACTATAGACCATTCCTTGTAAAGAGTGTTGGACAACCTTCACTAACCCTTGGGGTACTTTCTATTATGTAGTCATGTTATTTGGATTAAAGAGTGTTGGAGCATCTTACCAATGGATGATGACTTATATTTTATTATTTCATCCACAAGATCTTAGAAGATTATGTCAATGACATCTTGGCTAAGTCTAAAACTTGTCAAGATCACATTAAGAATCTTCATCTTATCTTTGAAAGGCTTCAACTCTATAAGATGAGACTAAATACTCTTAAGTGTTTCATTGGCATTGATGTCAAAATAAATTTAGGATTTATTGTCTCTTATCATGAAATCGAATTTGATACCAATATGATCGATGTAATTATTTGTTAGGAAATAAGGCATCATAATACCTAAATCATAATCCATTTCTTTTATTACCACATGAGATAAAAAATGCATGCAAGTAACCATAATGCATAGATAAGATGAAAATCCACAAGATAACACAAGGTATACCCTAGGAAAATCATCCACACTCCATATATTATTCAGCAATAAAACATTACAAGAGTTGTACAATGAATACTTCAGAAGCATCAAGCCTCTCCAATGCATCCTCCATGTGTCCAAGCATGAATACACATACCATGCCATACTTCACATACATACTCCTCAGAAAGACTCAATAATGACAGCTCACTCACCAAATCAACCTTAACCACTAAACATGTATGCTTGCTTTTATAGATACAAGCTCATACAAATACAGCCAAGTGGTAAGATAAAACCATGTGAGTACAAAACCACTAACCCCTTACTTAATATTGGGTACTAAGCTTTCACTTTATTAAATATTTCCCTAATATTAAATTATTATCTCGTGTCTCAAACATTAAATAATAATGTAGTGCAGGAAAAAGTATCCCTTTTCACACTTAATTTGGGAATAACTAATATTAAAATACTTAAGTATGCCTTAATTTAGTGTTGTAATATGTTTTAAATATTCACATTAAGTTTAGGGCATTATTTATTAAAATGGACTTAATTGTGTCCTATTTGTGGTGTTGTAAGGTGTACCTTTACACTTTCACACTAATCTAGGGTTTATTAATTAATTGAGGTTAATTTTCCTTAATTGGCCCCTTTAATTCAAATCCAAGCCTAATTAATTACAATTTTCAAAGGGTAAAACCTAGCATTCATAAATTCCATAACATAGCATTTATCATTGACCAATGTGTGTCCTAGGTAAGTGACCTAGGACCCATTCACCATAGGAAAAATGGGTCCTCACTTAAGCCTAGGACCTAAATTTAAACTATGTTTTTGGTGGTTTTTCAATGATTTCAAATGTGTATTCAGATGTTGGCTTGTGATATTTGAATTTCAGGAATTAATGTTAAGATATGTATAAATAAGAGGTCATTCACTATGTTTCATCCTATAAATTTTATGTGACTTCATGAGATCAAGATAGACCAAGTTCAAGAGCATTTCAAGAGAATTTTCAAGGCATTCGAGAGCAGATTTATTGAAGATTATTGCAGCAATCAAGATTCCATTATCATGTCAAAACTTTCTTGTAGCATGCATGTTGTTTGAGCTAATATGGTGATGTAGATTTCAAGATCTATTCAATAATTCAAAGACATCATTTCAAATTGAGTCTTATGATCAAGATCCACATCCATTGAGGCCACTTAATGCAAGTTGCAAATTTGCATTCCAAGGTTTAATCAAGGGTTTGGTGAATTGTGACATTGCATTGTTCATTCATCATTTCTTTAATGTTATTTAATTTCATTTCAAAGTTTAAATACTCAAATGGGGTTTGACCAAGGAAAACCCCCCATCACCAAAAACAACATTTTTTTCCTCTTGTGTTTGTGTTTACAGGCTTTAGGTGGAAGATCCTTTGAAGAGAAAAATTGAAGAAAGTTGCAAAGTTGTCAACATTGCAAGGAAAGTTGTCATCTCATAGAAACTCTTCTATAGGATTTATTTTTGGATTTTTGATAGTAAAACTGGAGAATTTTTTAGTGCAGATACAGGAGAAGAGAACCCATGAAGCATTTTTACAAATCCCTAGCCATGACCCATTCACCATAGGGTGAATGAGTCCTCAGTGAGCTTCAAAAAGGAACTTTTGGTGACCGGTACACAATATTTTACCTTTCTTAAATCTTCCTTTTGATTGTTGGTTCTAGTAGTTTTGATTACAGGCTTTCATTTGCACTTTATAGTTTGCATTTTGGAGTTGATTTGATAGTTTTAATCTTTCTCCCCAAAGTGCTATTTGACTCATACCCCTATCCATGCATAAAGGAGAAATTTGTAGATTCATACCTTGATTTGACTCACCTTTTGGTTGTTAGTCATCTCATTGTTTGGATCTTATTTCTTGAGAGAAATCTAGTGGAAAATAGGGTTTTTGTTATCATTTTGGTGAACCCTCCTCATAAAAATAACAAATCATCTCCATTTTTCATCATTTCAAATAATAACCCAATATTACAATACAATATAAAGTGGTCCCAAAATAACTACCTAGTGTGAATAACCACACCTCCTAGGTGCATAACAATTAAATAATTATTTAATATATTATAATATAACATTTTATGCAATGGTGTACAACACCATATCCCAACATTGTTAACATGCTTCCACCTAAGAACATCTCTCAACTACATAGTTTGTAAGGGAAGATCTAAGAAATTTGTAGATTCATATCTCAATTGGTTGATCATACTCTTCCTTTCATGTGCTTTTTGAGGAAAGATGTTCATTTTGTAGTTAGATGATGAATGCCATGAGGATTTTGAATTTGTCAAGAGTTATTGACTAATCATCCCATCTTGATGCTAGCTATGCAAGATAGACCATTTTTCCTTTATATTTTTGCATCACCTCATGCTTTAGCATCTTTGTTAACTCAACATAATAATGATGGTAAAGAAATAGAAATCTACTACATTAGTCATATTCTAGTTGATTATGAAACTCAATAATCTGCTATGGAAAAATAGTGTCATGTTCTCATTTTCACAACACAGAAGTTACAACATTATATTCTCCACATAGAGACTCATATGATCATAAAATGTGATCTGCTTACACACTTATTTACTAGAACTAGCCTTTCTAGAAGGTTAGCGAAATGGGTGATTTTACTCTATGAGTTTGATATTAAGTTCATGACTGGGAAATTTATTAAAGGACAAGTTGTTCCTGATCAATTGGTAGAAGCTCCTTCACCTAAATCTTTTCCTAACTTGGACTTATTTCTAGATGAAATCTATTTGTATTGAATCATGAACCTATATGGGAAATGTATTTCGGTGGATCAAGATGTCAAACTGGCTCCAAGACATGTGTAGTTTTAATATCACTTGAAGGAAAGCCATTCCATCTATCTTTTTTATTAGAATTACATTGTACTAAAATTGTACTAATAATATCACTGAGTATGAAGCCCTTATTATTGGCTTATATGCCATAATAGTATTGAATATTAAATATAGCCATTTTCATGGTGATTTTGAGCTTAGTGTAAATTAGATTATGGGAACATATCAAGCTAAGTAGAGCAAGTTATCTCAATATTGGAATTTGGCTTTATTCTTGCTTGATTAGTTCTCTTATTTTACCATAGATAGTGTTCCTAGGAGAGAAAATTGTCACACAAATACAATGGCAAGTGCAACCTCCCTTGTACCCTTGAATGATGGTGTAGATGAGTACCACTTTGTGGTTTAGATTCTCCACTCTCTTGCCATCTCAAATCAACCTGAACTTGATATTCTTGTGTGTCACGCATAGACTCAAGGGAATGGTTTTATCATATCTATAATTATCTAAAAACTAGAAACTTTTCCAATGATGCAAGTAAGAATACTCATGTCTGAATATGAAAGATTTGAAATTGATAGATTATTTTGTCTAATGTTCTTTATCAGCGATCTTATAATGTTATTCTTCTTTGATGTCTCATTAAGGTTGAAATACCTCTTTCCCTTCAAGAAGTTTATTTGAGCTCTAGGGGTGGAAATTTTGGTAGTAAATACTTAGTACATAAACTAATTCATATGGGATATTATTGCAAATAATGGAGTGAGACTCTTTTCCCTTTGTCAGGAAATATCCTTAATGTCAACAACACAATAATCTTATTCAAGATCCTATGCAAGAACTTCATAATCAAATCGCCCCTTGGCCATTTATAAAATGGTAGTTGGATATTATTGGGAAAATATCACCTCCTTCTTCTAATGGATATACCTTCATCATCAAAGCTAATTATTACTTTACGAAGTGGTTTGAAGCTATTCAACTTCAATCCACTAATGCTAAAGAAATTTGTAGCTTTCTTCTAAATAACATTATTGCTCACTTTGGATTTCCTTCTTCTCTTGTTTCTAACAATGGTACTTCATTTAAGAACAAAGAGGCAAAGAAATTCCTAGAGAAGTTTCATATTCAACATTGATTTTTTACACCTTACTATCCTCAATATAATGGACAAGCAGAAGCATCTAATAAAACTCTTGAATTAATTCTTTAAAAAATAGTGAATAAACATGATAAATATTGGCATACCCAATTGACTTATGCCTTATGGGTATATTGCACGAGTGTTTGCATGGCTACTAGAACAACCCCATATAACCTTATGTATGGTTTAAAGGATATTATGCCTTCAAAGTTGGAAATTTCATCTTTGCAAGTTTTTATTAAAGGGTTTATTGATGATGACATTTATTGTGTTAAACATCTAAATCAACTTGAATTGCTTAATGGGAGTTGATTACAAGCCCTTGATCATCTTCAAGCTTATCAAAAATCTATTTCTAAACATTAAAATCAAGGTGTTCTTTCTTGCACTTTTAAAGTGGTTGATCTCATTCTCTATAAGAACTTGAGAAATGTAAATGTACCACCTAATTAAAAGGGGAAATTTACCCTAATTTCTTAGGTCCTTACATGTAATCACATTCATGTATGGTTCTGGTTCCTACGGATTATCTTCTATGGATGGTACTCCTCTAAAAGAACCAATCAATGTAATGCATCTTCATAGGTACTATGCATAAGATCTATGTGGCATGTGCATGATGCTCGTCCCATTTTAGGGATTGTAGTCTATTATGCTATGACATTCTTTCATTAACACATTATCTTTTTATTTGAATTATGATGTAAACATGTACATATATTTAATTTCCTTAATTAGGAATTATATATACATGTGTTTTATTTCTATTCTATGTATAGGTGCATTGTGTTTATTTAATTTTTTTATCTATACATTTTACATCACGTATTCTATTTATATCATTAGCATCAATTAGATCATTATTGTATTCAATTAAGCATGCATCCAATGTGTGTTTAGTTAGACTATGTGATAGCATCTAATATAAGCATACATCCATAAACATACATCCATAGCATAACCATACATTAAAAGAAAGTATACACATGAAACACATAATACCGATACAATATGAAACAATTAGATCATTATTGTATTCAATTAAGCATGCATCCAATGTGTGTTTAGTTAGACTATGTGATAGCATCTAATATAAGCATACATCCATAAACATACATCCATAGCATAACCATACATTAAAAGAAAGTATACACATGAAACACATAATACCGATCCAAAATATCATGTAATGCCCTCCCCAAGATTAAGCTAATAAAATGCTACAAAGTAACTAAATAAGAGATGTAAGTAATAAAATATAATAATTAAAGATAAATTACTAAATTTAAAAAATTTCTAATGTTATGAATTAATAAAAATAATGGTGAAGTCTTGTATGCTCCAAACGAATAATTATTTTTTTCCTTTTTAAAATCAAACATTATTGTTCTAACTTTACACTAATTGACAACATCATTTGTATTCACCTAAACAACACATAAACATGAAACATATTATTGATAAGTTTAGTATTAAATCTCTATAGTAACATAATCTTTGAGGACATCCATATTAGTATTAGGACTACCTAGCTTGGTTTCACTCAATTTGTCATTCCAATTTTAAAGTAGGAGATGGTAATGTTTTAATCATAAGTTATATTAGGTTTACTATTTTTCTCTGATTTTTTGATATTCTCTAAAAATATTGCATTTCTAGAAACCCTTTAAATTTTATCATCTAACTCTTTGTCCTTCATTTTGTGTGAAAAAAATTGTAAGACTATTTTATGACAGATTTTTATTGTGAATAAGGATGTCAATATTTTCTTAATAAATCATAATTGGTGATCTAGGTTAATGCAATTTTTGGATATGTTTTTTCTAATATTAATAATTGAAAGCCCCATTAAATTATATATTTCAATATTATGTTTAACAGTTCTTATGATTAAATATGTGAAACTACTTTTAAACAAATTATTGTTTGGCATAGGGTCAGCAATATTGTAATCTCAACAATTAATTAATTAAGTAGGATAAGATGAGTCTTTGATACTATTTTCTAAACTTATTATTGATTATTTATATAGCATAAATACCCTATAAAATACATTATAGAATTTACTCAAATAAAATTAAACATGGTTGCAAAATGTATGTATTAAACATTTAAATAACAACTTCCTATACACAAAATATCTCATCAAAACTTGGATTTTTTTAAGTTAATCTTATCCTTTAAATATAATCCTCCGAGATAAAATCAACTAACCTTTACCCTCCCTATTTCATTTCAACAAGTAGATTATAACACATTGAACCATAATTGAACTATAAATGACAAAATATTCATAGGTTTTTAATAAATTTGCAAACCCTCACAAGACCAATATGCTTCTCTCTTGAAATCCATTGGTTGAAAGTCCCAAGATAATCTTTCTATTTCAACACATGTACCTAAAATACAAATATCCACAAGGAAGAAAAAAAATATTGGCCAATGGGGTTTCCACCTTGTGCCGTAGAAAAATGGCCCCTTGTCATTTTCATGGACTTTTAGGTCTTGTTCCATGATGTTTGGTCTATTTTTCTTTGATTTTATATTGTAATGTGGCTTGAACATGCATATTTATGTACTAAAATTCAAATATTGACATCTTGTGAAGGTGTTGTGAAGTTTTGTAAAACATTTCTACACTCTTCTAGAATCTATTCATTACAATTCACCTCAAAATCACCTTTTCATCACTGATCAAGTCCTATTTTGAAGTGTTGTAAAGTCTTGTAACAAGATTTCAAGCTTTTCTAGGCATAACTTCACTATTTACACCTTTCATATGCTTTATTTGACCCCTTTATGCCCTTATAAGCTTTAATTAAGTGCATTTTTTTAATGTAAACCCGAAAAGTAATATTAAATGTGACTTAATTCCCGACACCCATTTTCAGGTCCTAGGTAGGACCCATTCACCATGGGTGACGAATGAGTCCCCCTTGGCTCCAATTTCAAAATATTTTAATTTCCTTTCGGATTTTTATTTAAAATCACTTGATGTCGGCCTATGATGAGGTATTAATAGGTTACTAAGGAAAAAGTGTGTATAAATAAGTGATTTTCACCTCATTTTAGATCTCCTACAATCACACATCACATCCAAGCAATATTTTCATTCACTCAAGCATTCAAGAACTTTACAACATCAAATCAAGCATAAATCAAGCACTTTAGAGCATCCATTGACACAACTTCAGATTTTCTTCAACAAGGGTTTGGTAAGTTGATAGAATTTGCATGTTATTTGTTTATCATTCTCTTTCATTTCATTATTTCATTAAGGGTTTGATTACCAAAGTGGGGTTTAACCAAGGAAAACCCCTATTTGATAACCCTCAACCATTTCCCTCCCCTTGCTTGTGTGTTTGCAGACTTTTGTGTGCAAATTTAACAAGTATTTAGGTGTTGAAGAGTGGTCAACAAGTCAACTAGGTGCTTCAAGTAAAATCAACCTTATTTCAAGCTTGGAGAAGGTATTATGTTTGTTTCCTATAGAATTGACTTTGGAAACTCGACAAGCAGACATCCTTAGATTTGGTGTTGCAGAGTTGTCTCCTGATTTCTCAAAATTTTGGGAGAGGATTGATTCACCACCGATGGCGATTGAGTCCCACCTTAAGGTTGGAAATCTAAATTCTGTCAGATTCCAAATCCTGACACTCAAAAACTGATTCTCGACAATTTGCATCAGAAGCAAGACTAATTCACCACCCTAGGCGAATGAGTCCCATTGGTGATTTTTTGTAATTTTAGACAGCATTCCAAAGATTCTAGATTCTTCATCAGACCACAAAGTGCACACTGATTCAACTCATTCCTTTTTGCTTTGCATTTATTCATTCCTATTTCATTGTTTGCATATCACATTGTGTTTTCCAACATAGCATAATTCTTAAGTTTTGCATACATAATCAGTCACTTAGATCACTTAATTGCACTTAGTTCATTACATTTAGCTTAACCAGTATCATATATAACATAATTTTAATGAACCCTTTAGACTTTTTGTTCCCTACTCTCTCCTTTTAGGTGAAAAACCCTAGAAGAGTAAGAAAGTCCCAGGGTGCCAAAAATCTACGGTTCACACCCAACCATAGGATTGAGATTCAATCCACCCCTGAGCTAGGGTCATATAGCACTTCCAAAAAATACTTTCCACATAGGATATACAAACAAAGTGTAACATATAGTATCCACATTACTAAACTTGACACATTAAAGCCACTAATCACAAGGATTCCTAGACAAGTTTATACTTTAGATACTTTGCACATCACAATATCTTGCATTCATATTTCTTTATTTTAACACACAAAAAGGGTATAAATTAAATTAAACTAAACAAGGTGGAAGACTCAACCAATGCAAACCCCAACACACTACTTGCAACCACACAATAGATTCAACATAAAATTTCACATAGATTTTTTTTAAGAAAGACCAATATGGCAAAAAACTCATTACAAATCAACAAAGATAGATAACTAAAAGGTTAGACCTCACCAAGAAAGTTTCCTATCCAAATTGTGGAAAACTCTCTCCAAGAATTCTCTTTCATTGCTCCTTCCTCTTCACAAACATGGCAAGAACTCAAAAATAAAAAATGAAAACCAAACATGAACTCAAGAACAATCCAAAAAGAAAAAGAGAGAAAACCCCCTCCTCCACACAAATAGAAAGAATAAGTGAAAGGGGAAAAGGAAACCTCCTTTTCAACTTCCCAACCACCCTTTCAAATCCAATTTTCATCACTTTTCATAAGTGATTAATTAAAGTGGGTTTTGGACTTTATTAAAGGGGTTTTATGGAATAAATATACCCCTACCCCATAAACCTATCACCTAGGACTTCATAAAACATAAAATAAGTGACCATATTAATAAAGCAACTCAATGGACTAATGAAATAGCTTTCACATACACACAACCCATACCACAAAAAAAAGAAGGTTAAATCGCATTCCCATGACAAGACTAATATTTCACAAGGATACAATAAAGGAAGTACCTATCTGAGCCCCTTATCAACATTGACCAATTTTTTTAACCTGTTTACTCAACCAAGAAAGTGTGTCAGTATTACTCATGATTAATAATAATTAAAATTAATGACTTATGAATTAAAAATTCCAAGAATAATAATCAACTAGAAAATTAGATCCACTAATTTACACAATAAGACTCCTTACTGATATGATACTTGTTATAGAGTCAAGGAACAATTGAGTGAATACTATTTGTTATCAAAATATCACCATTGATGTCAATAGAATATTTAACTTATAATGCATACCACTATAAGTAACATTGAATATCAATAATTTTCTTCATAATCACACCCACTCACATCTATGATATGTAATCACCTACCATAATGTAATCCACTTAATATGTACATAATAATATTACCAATAACTGAGCATCTTGATCATTTCATAGTTACATAGAAAATGAATGGAACTCATCTGACTATCACAAGAATTCACAAGAACCATTAGATAGGATTAATCAAGAATATGAACATCTTCATGGTGTAGCAACAACCATCACTCACATTTACTATCCAACATAAAAGAACATAGAATATAGAATATAAACCATCAACAACTAATAGGATCAATAAGGCCAAAAGGGATAAAGTCTTACATCTCTCTCTCTCTCTCTCTCTCTCTCTCTCTCTCTCTCTCTCTCTCTCTCTCTCTCTCTCTCTCTCACACACACACACACACAGAGATATATATATATATATATATATATATATATATATATATATATATATATATATATATATATCTTTATATATATCTTTATATTATTTTCATGTACATGTATCACACCACTGTAACAAAATGTGGTGCATGTATATGTGTATAAATTTGTGCATCAAAAAAAATCTATACAATAATATAGTACATATAGCCACTAGGGGCATGACTACCAGAGTCCTCTAGCCTTGGTGATGGTGGGGGTGGCTATCAAATAGAGGTGTGTGAGTGAGACTAGTGTGATCACGACATGGAGATGCTCCATGATCAAAGTCCTCACAGCTCTCCTCATAACTCACCCACCTACTCCCTCAAGGAAGCAACATGCTCTATAAATGTATCCTCTTGTTTTCTAGGAATTGTTAGCTCATCCCTCAATTGTTGTACCTAGAGATTATTGAGATTAGTCGAGGTCATCCTCACAGCCTCTAACTTCCTCCTAAGGTCATTGACTTGTCTTTGAAGAGCATCATATTCCTACTTGACACTCTCAACTCACATCATTTCTTGGCCTCTCTTAGTGAGAACAGAGTGGAGCTTTGCACCCCTCTAATCCTATTGCCCAATCATCACCAATAGCTATATGGAATGTTGGACTAGCTCCACCTATCCCTCCTCATAGGTTGTCCTCAAACGTGCTACAAACTCAAATAATTGGGCATAAAACCCTACTTTTGGTGGCCTATAGGCATCCAGGACTTGGTATTACATTTGGACAGTTGGGACCACCTTCGTTATCCATAAACCAAATAATTCAAAGCAACTCCTATGTAAACACTGCAACCACAAAGTAAGTGGACAATATAAATACCACACCATCAAAATATATATGTGAGTATATAGTGAAATAATTAAAATCAACTAGCATCTAACAAATTAAATTTGTATTTGGGTCCGTAGCCTACCAGTATGGATCTAAGGGTGTAGCACCACTAGTGGAAGTAATGTTGGGCCCTATAGTAGCTACAGAAGGTAGTAAAATCAATTGAGGACCTGGTGGTGCGACAAAGACTGTAGGTTCATGTATCGGTGAGGATAATCGCCACTATCACCTTGGCCTCTCCTTAGCTTGGGTTGCCTCTACCACACCCTCCTCTTTGCTACTCCCTGCTGCCTCACCATCAAACCCTTAGACACTAGCATTTCCCTCAGGGGCATCCATTAGGAAAATTGGGGTTAGACCTGTTGTCAACCACTAGTTGGCAAAGCCAATTGACATGTCAATGTCATTAGTTGTGAGGTCCTTTAGAAGGTCATCATCCTCGCCATTGTCATTGCTAAGAGTGACATTGATTATGGTGGGACAAGGATGGTCCCTTACTTTGGATGCACTATGATGATATCATATGTACATGGGTGTGATAGGGAGAATTTCCTACACCTAACCAAACTTCCATGTGACCCGATGCTAATAGTATGGTATAGTGATATAATTTGACTATCCCACTAAGAGCCTATCTTGTTGCATCCATTGTAGCTACCTCTTTTCTAAGGGCCAAGTCTACATGTACCTATATGATTTCCATCAAATTTCTCCATTCCTCAATCATTCAAAAATTTATCTCCAAAATAATAAATCTCCAAACTCCCAATCATATGCCAATGGTTATATGTACACATGAGGGTCTCCCTTCCCTATGCCTTGAGGATATTTGGCTAGCTACAAGTAGGTGAAGTGCTCAAATTCCCACACCTATAGGAGTGTGTAGGTTGTAATGCTATGATACTCGTAGTGGACATAACACCCAAGGTCATGGTAGAGATGCACAAGCATGCTTTGACCCCATGCATATATTGTTTGTTGCTCTTTTATAGCTCTAATACAATGTATGAGACCGTTGTGCAGGTAAGAGCCTCACCCATCAATAGCCACATGCAATGAAACCATCACGATCATGACCTGATGTACTAAGGGCACTGCGATGTGAACCTACTCCAACCACCTCATGTAGATGTGATTGGTGGTGTCCTCTAGGATGATGCAACCAATGTTGTGCCTTTGTTCCACCTATGCATCCTAAACTATATGTCCATCCTCATATGCTACATTCTCTCCTAGGATGGGAAGTTAGAGGATATGATAGATGTCCATAAATTTTATTGTCATCTCCCCTATTGGGAGATGAAACAAGGAGGCATCTGCATCCCGTACCTCTCTATAAGCACCATAAACATGGGCATGTGGAAATTGATCTCAGGCATGGTGTAGACCCACCATAGCTCAACCCACTGTAGTAGGGAATACTTGTTAGTTGAGATCTGCTCACTATGATTCCTCAAAAATGACAAGATGGCTTCACCAATATGCTCATGAATCTCAATAAGCCCTTGTAAAACATATACACTATGTCAATAAAATATGCTTCTACTCTATACTCTCTATTCTACTTAACCAAAAAAAATTCTAATTTTATCTCTGAGACAATAGTACATTGTGTGTATATCTACATGAAACATTGGTGTTTGAGACCTTATTGGTCAATGACAACATAGAAATTAGATGCCAATGCATAAACTAGAATTCAACACATTGGCAGGATGCCAAAATAACTATTGGAATTTGTCGCATCAGATGGACATCTACATTGCTCACAATTTTTCTATGACTAAAAAAATAAAAAAATGAAAAATTAGGGAAAAAAATTCCTTGTACCTCATAAAGTGGCTCACCCCTCTCCATGACGGTTTGTAGCTACTTGATCCTAAGTAGACATAAATCGTGTCTACGAGGATTTTTTCTAAAAACTCTCTCAAGAAATCAACAAAATCCTCATAGTGAATAGTGAAAATGACCTTCCATGGGCCCATAGTGGGCGTACCCATTTTTCATGTGAAATTTCCCTTTACCACCTTCTTGTTTTCACCCTCCTAGTGAGGGGAAAAAATAGGAGGGGGCATAAACTCACTTCTTCATCAATTTTTTTCTTTTGATCCACTAATTTTTTTCTTAAGCATTCTTCTCGTTCTGGTAGTTTCTTCCACTTTTGAAACTGACCCATTTTTTAGTTTTGCATAATTGAATCTCACATTAGACATTGCAGTTTCTCGGTGAGCTCAAACACTAGGGGCATTGTCATTATACACCTACTTGACCTCTATGGCCTCTATAATATCCTTTTTGTAAAATCATAAAAAAATTATAATTAACATTTATGTCTTCTTAGCTACTTTATTTTAGATGATTTTTCCCAAAAATCAGCTCACTAAAGTGGGGGGAAAATGTAGTGTCATAAAATTGCACCCTATGGCAATTCCACACTTACACATTTAGGTTTGCCTCATTTATGCCAAGAACCTATAAGTTGGAATTTCATGATTCTAAATTCATAGGCAACAATGATGAAGCACTAGTGGCTTGAGTATCTAATTCTTGTAATTTTTTGGTCAGGGACTAGCATAACACGTAGATGTCTCTACAATGCACTAGCATCCCCGTACTTTTTAACATTCAAATATGAATATTTCACATTATTTTCCCATGAAACACATTGTAGTGGCAAGAATGCATGTGTAACAACTCCTCCCACTCATGTAGCTTAACACAACTCTATTTTTCACTCACATTCCATAATGGAGTGCCTCTTGAACAATTTCTTTCCCTCTCTTGCTCTCTCACTCATGCAGCGAAGCTATATCAAAATACTCTCTCAAGAAATAGTCAAGACTCCTTTTGCACACAAGTCTATCGCGTCTATGAATCCAAGAGGAGAGCCACAAGTTGTTGGTAATTCTCTCTTGTCATTCTATTCATCTTGTCTATGCAATCTTATCTTCATTTATTTAAATTTGTGATAGGGGTTCTCCTCCTTGTGGGGTTTTTTTCTATCACACACCTATTATATTCATCATAGGTTTTTTCCTCCTCCTTTTTGAGGTTTGTTTATATCACATGTCTTTGCTTTATCCATTTTATCTATCTCAATCCTATATGGTTGTTCATGGAGGTGGAAACATCGAAACAAAGGTTTGACTGAGGAAAACCCTTAAACAACCCCCAATATTTTTCTCATTTTTTTTGTGTGCATATCAACAAGTTTAGCAAGCTAGGTATTTTGGATTTTGAGTTTTTATTGTGTGTTCTATCAAAGACAAAAACATGGAAAATAGACATCTGCATGATGCACTAGTGTCTATGGTTGATATCTAATCCTCTTAAAGGTAGAATTATTGTTTTCTATGCTTTCAATTTTTGTATACTAGAGAATTTAATTCTTCAATTTACTCATGTAATTAAGTGATTTTGATATTCTTGTCATTAATAACTTAGTGTTACTTTGGCTAGATTAGACAAATATTCTTTATTATTTATTGTGTCACCTAAGCTTTGATCTTTGAGATAATTGAGGGTTATTTTCTCCTTAGGACATCGACATCTAGAGGGTAGTGAAACCCCTCCTTTACACATACTCATGATAATATATAATGGCATACACTTATTTTTATCTCTATTTTATCAATTAAAGGATGTTAATCTAAGGATTTTTGTTAAGTCTTAAGAGTTTCTTGTACATATATATTTTTGATACTGATTTGATTTGAACAAAAATGGCTCTTAAGATGCCACTTTTTTCTAAAATTAGCAAAGTCTAATGTTCATGAGAAAATGAAGATAGTTAAGCTCAAATTTTGAAGATACAAGATTTGCAGTGCTCTGAATCTACTCTCTAAACTACTAATTTTTTTTTTAAATAATGAATATTAATTATTTGAAAAAGGGGGGCCACAAAGTGGTCCTTTTACTAAAAAAAGCATAGCATCTATTGTGGCCCCTCTAAAAAGTTAACTATTTTAAAAAATTTCAAAATCGCTATGGTGATAAATTAGCTAACGCCATGTAGCTTATGCTAATTTTTTAATGAATATATAATATTTTACTAATTTTTAAGTGGACACATCCTAAAAAGTTGAAATTTGAGTGTGCTCCCTCCTATCTTTTTGAAAACTAATCAAAAATAAAAAAAATCATTACATGTAGAATGGAGTCTAGTTTCTAAAAATGTAATTTGTTTCAAAATTTGATGAATGAGTAAAAATCTATACCCAAACTAGCACATGTTGGTTTTTGACAAAAAATGGAGGCGCTAAAAAAGAAAATTTATAGATGAAAACCTTAACATAATCAAAACATTAAAAAATTATATGTTTAGATAGCTAAGAGAGCCTAACATCATCACGGTGAAACACATGCAAACCTGATGGAGAGCATGACCAAAAATATGTGAAATTTTTTTACCCTTTCATAAAATCACATCCTTGGAATGAAAAGGTCATCCAATCCTTTGGGTTGGATGCCTAAGGAAAAATCTAACCCTTTGGGTTGGTATTTTCTAATGTGACCCATTTGGCACTCACCAAATCAAAAAGCATCATTTGGCAAGTGCCAAATTTTGTGAGTACCAAATGTAAATGCTAAATCCAACTTCACTTTCTCTTTGTCTCTCTCCCCCACTTTGATAAGTCTTAGAGTTAACAATTTATGATTGATGGTGGATAGTTGAGGTTTTACCTTTCACTCCCTCTTTGCCTCCTTCCCTCTTAACCAATACTTACCATCTTCTCTCTCAACCCTCTGTATGTCTCTCCCACCATCTCTACCTTGCTTTCCCTC
>VDFB02271358.1:945083217-945149665 GCA_007258455.2 Sequoia sempervirens
TTCCCTCTTTGTGAGCTTCTCTCTCTCCTTTTATTCAATCTCCCCTTCACCTCTCTACCTCTTCCCTCTATAGGTATCTTATTCACTTCTTGTATACATCTCCATCCCTCCTTAACCATCTCTATAATGGCATTATGAATTAAACTACATTCAAGTTCATACATTCGATCCATAATCACATCCATCACATAATTCAAAAAAAATCATGATCACTTTTGATAACATTTCAATTCCATATAAACATAATTCTTAGGACATATAATTACAAAAAATTAATCAATTCAATATTTGATAATTAATAAGCACAACATAGCCTAATTCATCTTAGTAGTTCAATTCATTAATTAAGCATTCATGTCAATAACATAAGAAATGAAACGGCCTAATTAATCATCAACTCAAAGAAATTTCATCATAAACAAGATCAAATTTATTCTATGCATGTAAATATTACCAAACCATATTCAAGTGAAGAAATAAATTATCCATCACCATAGAAGTAAACAATAACATAAAATGTCGAAGATTATAATAAGTTAAATAGCATAAAAGTCTAGGTCATCAAAGGGTAGGTCTCACACTCCAAGGAAATCATCAACACTATTCAAGAAAATTTTCACAAAGTTTAAATATGTAGGTGATGGACTAGCACAATATCCCAAAGAAGCATGATGTCAAGGTTGTGACAGAAATCAAGCAACTTCAACAATCATTAGTTGATGTTGTTAGTTGCTAAGATGGCCATAATTTTGGTTCAAATTCAAGTCCTTATAAAAGACCTTGAATTTCACAAGTAAAACACATTGCAAGTATTAGTAGTTGGTGTTTTCATTGATTTCAACATGCTTATGTTTGTGGTTGAGAAGTTGTGATGATTCTTTGATTAGTTGCATTATGTTCTCATTAGTAAGTGCTACCAGTGTCAATCTATAGTGTTTCTTTGATAAGCTTCTATTTGTGGATATTTTTGGTTTGGTGATGATGAGGAAGTACTAAATATAATGATAATGTGTTTTTGGTGCTTTTTTTCCAAGTGCTTTTGATAAAATTTGAGTAAAAGACGAAACGGTGAGTTGCAGAGGTGTTCTAGTGTACAAAGTGGTGTTCTTGTTTAGCTCCACATTTCTTTTATGTTGAAGATTTTCTTGTACAATTTGTATGTGCTCGTCAAAGGTGTTCAAAGGTTCTATATCTAAAGTTTCTTGGTTTGGATCACTGTGTAGAGAAAGGTGTGTTCACCAATGTGTGAATCATGGTGCAATGTTGTTTAAGAGAAATGGTTTATCTCCGCATTTCTCCACAATTTGGTTTCTAGTCTTGAGGTTATAGAAGTGTTTTGATAAGGTTCATATCTACCTTCAATTGAATTTTTTCATGTTTTGGTGCCCCATAAGTTTATTTCTTGAGTTACAATGTATGGAAGGCTATCTAAGTGCACTAAGTGTGTACATTCTTCAAGTGAAAGTTGTTGGATTTTAGGGTGTTTGTGGAATATTCTACATTATGTTTGAATGTTGTATGTAGTCTATGATTCATCTTTGGATTTGGAAGTATGCACTTAAATTTTAAAGGTCTTTATGTAGGTTTAGTTGACCTTGGGTGTTTACACTAATTATGGATTTGATTCAGTGATTGTGGAAGTGTGGCATGGAATGTATATGTATGATTTAGGTTTTAGTTAAGATATGGTGTGGTCTACCTTCATTCCTTTCCACCATGGGAATGTTTTGGTTCTGACCTAATTTGAATTTTCATGGCTGAGGTGCATAGCCAAACTTGAAGAATGTTTTCAAAGTTGAAGAAGCTATAAATAAGTGTTGCATTGATGGAGGATGATAGAGTAGTGTGTGTGATGGGAATTGCAAAGTTGTGAAGTGAAAATTTGTGAAGTGCACTACAAGGTTTAATGAGTTAGACTACTAGAAGAAGTGAGCAGAAGGTGTCTACAATCTTCAAAAAGGTTGTATATATGTTGGTGATGTTGTGGTGAAATATTTTGTTGCATTGAGATGGATTTCTTACTGTAACATTCTTCTTTCTTCCTTTTTGTAATCTGGCAGTGAGTCATTGGTGGTGAACCCTCTAATAGTGAGCCTATTGTATTTGATGTTGCAATGACTTTATATTGTGAGCTAATCCTCGCCGTGGTTTTTCCCTTCTTAGGTTTTCCACGTAAATCTAGTGTTTTATTGTGCATGGTGTTGATGTGTTTTAGTTTCTATTATTTGATTTCATGTTAAATCATTCTAATAGATTGAGGATTAATTAAGTTGATGTGGATTTGAATTTTTATGAAGGTTTTGATATTTTAATGTACAACTGATTCATGCCCTCTTAGTTGTCTTGTGCATTCAATAATTGGTATCAAAGTAAGGTTCCTTGGAAGAAAGCTTAACTGCTTGAGGTAGATCTAGGATGGTGCATAAGAGGGATGCTCCTTTGTTTGATAGATCATACTATGGATTTTGTAAGACAAGGATGGAAGGTTTCCTTGTATCTCTTAGATTTGGAGTTTGGAAGTCTATTGAGACTGGATATACTATGCCTACTGGTGGTATGAGTATTGATAATGAGATTAAGGCCTATGAGAATAATGGTAAAGCAAGCTATTCTTTTTTAAGTGTTCTTTCTAACATTGAACTTGTGAAAGTTATGAGTTTGAAATTTGCTAGATAGATCTAGATAAATTTGGAAAGCATTTATGAAGGAGATGATAAGGTCAAGCAAGCTAAGATGCAAAATCTAAAGATCACATTTGAGAACCTATGGATATCTGAAGATGAAAACATTACAAGCTACATGCAGAAGGTGGATGAAGTTTTCAATTCCATCAGAGGTCTTGGTGGAAAACTTGAAGAAGAAGAAGTAGTAAAGAAGGTACTGAGAACTCTTCCTAAATATTATAGTCATAAAATTTATGCTATTGAGGAAGTTCAAGATTTAAGAAAATACACTAGAGATTAGTTGTATGGTGCTTTATCTACTTTTGAAATGGAAAAATTTGGTCCAAGTAATGCAAAAGTTGAGACTGCTTTTAAGTCTAGAAAATTAGAAAAGACTAAGGAATCAAATCGACGAGATCTTGATGATGTCGAAGAAAACTTTATGAGGAGAATGAAAAAATGGTATTGGTAAATACAAAGGTAAGTTTCCTTTCAAATGTTTCATTTGTGGTAAGATAGGTCATTATTCTTCAAGATGTCCAAATAGAGTTTTGAATGACAAAAATAAGGAGAACAAAGGTAAAGAAATTAAGAAAAGTTATTATGTTAGAAAATATTCCAGAATATTTGATGATGATTTTGACTATGGGGATGATGAGGATAGTGAATGCTTCTTCATGGCTATGAAATTTGAATCTAATTTTGCTAACTTTGAGAGATGTGTGAAGGAAAGTGATATGGAAGTAGGTCACAATGCTATGGTAATTGCTCTTCGTGCTAGAAAGGAGAAGAACTACTAGATTACTGACAGTGGATGCTCAAATCATATGACCAGTGACAAAAGTAAGTTTGTTAAATTTGAGAAATATGAAGGAGGTCTAGTTAAGTTTGGTGATGATACATCTGCTAAGATATGTGGAAAAGGTTCAATCAGTTTTGATGGTAAGCATAATACAAATGATTTTCTTTATGTTAAGGGTTTGAGACATAACATCTTGAGTGTTGGAAAAATGTGTAGTAAAGGGTATAATCTTATGTTTCAAGATTATGGATGTGAGATCAAAAAAGGCTCTAGAACTATGGTTGTTGTTGGAAGAAGGATAGGTGGAAATGTTTATCAGCTCAAAGGTGTTGGTGTTCATTGCTTTATGACTCAAATTAATTAAAGTTGGATATGGCATAGAAGGATGTGTCATATCAATTTTGATAGCCTATTAAGAATCAGTTTCAGTTCAAGCTATGAGAGATCTGCCAAGGATTACAAAGCCCATCAATGTTTTTTGTAAGGAATGTCAAATTGGGAAACAAGCAAGAAGAAGTTTCAAATTCAAAGATCAATCTACTATCAGACTGTTGGAGCTGGTGCATATAGACCTTTGTGGTCCTACCAGAGTAAGAAGTCTTCAAGGTGATAGGTATTTCATGCTATTAATTGATGATTATTCTAGAATGACATGTGTTACTTTTCTCAAATAAAAATTAAAATCTCTAGATAAGTTTAAAGCATTCAAATTTATGGTTGAGAATGAAATGGATATGAAAATCAAGTTTTTTTAGGTCTGACAAAGGTGGAGAGTTCACCTCTAATGAGTTTAAAATTTTTTGTGAGAATCATGGGATAAACAGGCATTTGTATTCCCCTAAGACTTCTCAGCAGAATGGAGTGGTTAAAAGGAAGAATAGGTTTTTTAAGAAGCTACAAGAACAATGATGAAAGAGGAAAACCTACTGGAATTCTACTGGAGAGAAGCAATTCACATTGTTGTCTACATTCTTAACAGAGTTCAAGCAAGAGAAAATAGTAAAAGGACTCCCTATGAGTTGTGGTATGGAAGTTCCTACTGTCGAATATTTTTGAGTGTTTGGAAGAAAATGCTATATTAGAAGAGATGAAGAGAACTTAGGAAAGTTTGATACAAGATCTAGTGAAGGTACCTTCCATGGATATTATACAAGAAGCAAAGCTTATTTGAGCTACAACAAGAGATTGAAGAAGATTATTAAAACTAAAATGTCAAAGTGGATGAAGACTTACAGAAAAAAATTGTGGTGATAGATGTATATGAATCAGATGAATCCTCTTACAAAGAAAATGAAAAAGATGAAGCTAAGGAGAAAGAAGTTCATATTGAAGAGGAAGAAGCTTTGGAAAGGATCCCTAAGACTCCTAAGTATGTACAAAAGAATCATTCTAAGGATCAAATTATTCCAGTGTAAAAAGTAAGGGTGTGTTGACAAGAAGAAAATTTTGCTAAAGAATAGGTAAACCTATGTTTACTCTCTAAAATTAAACCTAAAACAATGATTGAAGCATGCAAGGATGAATATTGGATCAAGGCTATGGAAGAAGAACTAATGGAGATTGAGAAAAATTAGACTTGGGAACTTGTCCCAAGACCATAAAGTAAGAATGTGATTGGATCTAAGTGGGTGTTCCAAAAAGAATTAAATAAGAATGGAATAGTAAGAAACAAGGCAAGGCTTGTGTGTAAAGGATACTCACAAGAAGAAGGAATAGAGGTTGAGGAGACATTTTCTCCAGTGGTAGGAATGAAAAATATTAGATATTTTTTGGCTTTTGTAGCACATAAATATTTCAAAGTATATCAAATGGATGTGAAGTTTGCTTTCTTGAATGGTGAATTGGAAGAAGTATACATTGAACAACTTGAAGGAATTTAGTTATCAGACAAACCAGATATGGTCTACAAATTGAAAAAGGACTTATATGGATTGAAGCAAGAACCCAGATTTTGGTATGCAAGGTTGGATAGGTACTTGATACAACATGGATTAAATAAAGGTATTGTAGATAGTAATATTTATTTCAAAGTTGAAAGAGATCAAATCTTGATTGTGGTTGTGTATGTTGATGATATAATATTTAGAGGAAATGAGGATGTGTAAGAGATTTGTAGAAGAGATGCAGAAAGAGTTTGAGATGTCTATATTTAGGGAGATGAATTTCTTCCTTGGATTGTAAATCAATTAGATAGAGAAAGGTCTATTCATTTCACAATCAAAGTATGTCAAGGAAATGTTGAAGAAGTTTAGAATGAAAGATTCTAAACTAGTGTGTACTCCTATGGTTATTGGTTGTAAGCTAAGTAAGAATGATGAATATCCTAAGGATAATTAGAGCAAGTATAGATCAATGATTGGAGGACTGTTATATATAACTGCTACTAGACCAGATATCATGCATGTAGTTTGTCTTGTGGCTATATTTCAAGAAGATCCTAGAGAATCACATGTAGAAATAAAGAGGATATTCAGATACTTGAAGGGCACTTTGAAATATGGTCTATGGTATCCAAAGGATATTGATTTTTCTTTGAGTACTTATACATATGCAAATTGGGTAGGATGTGTTGATGATAGGAAAAGTACAAGTGGTGGTGCACTCTTTCTTGGATGCAAATTGGTGTCTTGGCTAAGCAAGAAGCAAGATTTGGTATCTTTATCTATTGCAAAGGTAGAATATATTGTAGCAACATCTTTTTGTACACAGGTGTTGTGGATGAGGCAAACCTTGAAGGATATCAGAGTTGTATATGATGAACCAACCCCTATCTTTTTTGATAATACAAGTTCTACTAACATTTCAAAGAATCTAGTGATGCACTCAAGGAAAAAAAATATCTCAATCCAGTATCACTTTTTGAGAGAGAAGGTTGTAGAGAATGAAGTGAAGCTTGAGTATGTTCCTACAAAGGATCGGGTTGTTGATATATTCACTAAAGATCTTTCTAAGGATACTTTTGAGTATCTTCGAGAGAAATTAGGGGTTATTAGCCATCCCTCTTTGAACTAGATGCATAAGATATACATTAGTCCAATGGATTTAAAGATTCATTCTTTGTCCTGGACTAATGTTGGAGGCTACCTCTCAGGGGGAGTAGGTAGTACTTTATTGGTTATTGCAGTCATAGGGAGTTAGTGTTGGTGCAAGTTGGTGTTGTCTTTTGTTAGTTGTGTCAAAGAATATGTGCAATGGTTGTTGATTGGTACAGTTTTTTGTGTGCTCCTAAGGAGTATGCAGAGTAGTAAAAATAAAAAGGTTGTTGCAAAGCTATTGTTGCCTTGGAGAAAGAGAAAGTATGTATGTTCAATGTCAAAGGGGGAATAAAATGAAATTTTTTTACCCTTTTCCATTGATGTCAAATGGGGAGAGGAAGAAATGTGAAAAAGGATCAATTAAGAAAGGGGGAGATAGAAAGTAATGTGAAAAGGATTAGTTGAGAAAGAGAAAGAATTGATATGGAGTAGTATGTTGGTGATCTGAGTTGTTAGAGTTGTTATGTTAGTTATTGATGGTTTTTCACATCATGTGTTGTCATCAATGAAAAAGGATTGTTTCAAGTATGAGTAGTTGGTGTTATCATTGATGTTATCAGGATTATGTTTGTGGTTGATAAGTTGTGATGATGCTTTGATTAGTTTTATTATGTTGTCATTAGTAAGTGCTACTAGTGTCAACCTCTAGTGATGATTTGATAAGATTTTGTTTGTGGATGTTGATTCAGTGATGATGAGGAAGTACTCAAGATAATGAGAATGTGTTTTTGGTGCTTGGTTTCCAAGTTCTTTTGAGAAAATTTGAATAAAAGAGGAAATAGTGTGTTGCAAAGGTGTTCTGGTGTACAGAGTGGTGTTCTAGTTTGGATCTACATTTCTTGTGTTGAATATATTCTTGTGTGGTTTAGATATGCTCTTCAGAGGTCTTCAGAGGTTCTATATCCAAAACTTCTTGGGCTGGATCATTGTGTAGAGAAAGTTGTGTTCACTAGTGTGTGAACTATGGTGCAGTTTTGTTTGGGAGAAATGGCTTTGCTCCACATTTCTCCACAGTTTTGTTTCTAGTCTTTTGGTTCTAGAAGTGTGTTGATAAGGTTCATATTTACCTTCAATTGTAGTTGTTCATAGTTTGGTGCTCTACAAGTTGATTTCTTGAGTTACAGTGTATGGAAGGTTGTCTGAGTGTACTAGGTGTGTACATTCTTCAAGTGAAAGTTGATGTGAAGGAATTTGTTGGATTCCAGGTTTTTGTGGAATATTCTAGATTGTGTTTGAATGTTGTGTGTATTTTTTGAGGCCTCTTTGGATTTGAGGAAGTGTGTACTTAAATTTTAAAGTTGTTTACACAGGTTCGGTCAACCTTGGGTGTTTACACTAATTGTGGATTTGCTTCAGTGATTGTGGAAGTGTGGTTTGGCATGTATATGTATGATTTGGCTCTGATTTAAAATGTGGTGTGGTCTACCTTCATTCCTTTCCACCACGGGAATGTTTTGGTGCCAACCTAATTTGAATTTTCATAATTGAGGTGCATAGCCAACCTTGGAGAATGTTTTCAAGGTTGAAGAAGTTATACATAACTGTTGCATTGATGGAGGATGATAGAGTAGTTTTTGTGATGTTAATTTTAGAGTTGTGAAGTGTGTACAAGCTTTAATGAGTTATAATACTAGAAGAAGTGAGCAGAAGGTGTCTACAATCTTCAAAAATGTTACAAATGTGTTGGTCATGTTGTGGTGGAATCTTATGTAGCATTGAGATGGATTTCTTTGTTGCAAGAATGGAAATATTGAAGGTGTTTTCATTGATGTCAACTAATCAACTGGTTATCAACTGGTTGTTGTTGGTTGTATATGCCAAAGATATTGAGAAAATTGTAATGAAGATATGTTGCAAGTGTTGAGTGGTTGCTTTGGGTTTTGCTCCATATTTTCTCCTATGTTTATGTGGTTTAGATATGTTGATCTTGGTTGTTGGAAGATGTTATATATCTATGTTTTTAGCTGTTGATTCATTATATAGTGCAAGTTATGTTCACTAGTTGTGAACTGTGGTTTTTTGTGTTTCTGGTTGAGGTCTAGGAGGAATGTTGTTGGTTCGGCTTTCTCTTTGATGAAGTCTTATGAATTGCAGTTCTAGATTTTAGTTGCCTTAATTGTATTGAAGATAATTTCAGCATCTGGAAAGTTCATGCTTAATAGTTCTATATTTTTTACACTAGTTTGGATGACCTTGTGTGAAATACTACTTTTGAAGTTGATGAAGCGTGTTGGATCTATTTGGGTCCCTATGAAGCATGTGTTTGGGTTTCCCTCATTCTAATTCCACCCTAGGATGTTTTGGCACTGACCTAATTTGAATTTGAATTTGGATGGCCAAATTTGGATATCTTTCAAAGTTGAAGATGGTATAAATACAAGATGAGTTAGTGGTGAAAAATATATAAGAGAGAAGAAGAGAGATAAGTGAAAAGAAAAAGAGCAGATAGATGCGACATTGATGCTACCTATTGAGTGTGTGTGATGTGAGTGTGGATGATCAGTGTGAATCCTAAATGCTGAGTTTTTGGATGCAGTGAGTAGAAGGTGAACTCTATCATTCATGCATGTCTATGAGAGATTGTGGTGGAATCCTTTGTTGCATTGAGATTGTCTTCTCTCTATAACAAGTTTTCTTTGTCTTCTTTGTATCTCTATGGCAATGAGCCCTCCACATTGATATCCCTATTGGACAGTGAGTCCTTGTTTTGGTAGTGACCCCTCCGGGTTGATAGCCCTGTTGGATAGTGAGTCCTTGTTCTAGCAGTTAGCCCTTTGGGTTGATAGCTTTGTTGGACAGTGAGTCCTTGTTCTAGCGGTGAGCCTTATTTCTTAGGAAGTGAGCCTCTTGTAATTGGTTTTGACATTCTTTATAGTGTGAGTTAATCCTCACTGTGGTTTTTCCCTTTTTTTTTTCCACGTAAATCTGGTGTTATTATGTTTATGTGTTGGATTTAAGTTTTTGCATTGGAATTTGATGATTAATCATTTAAGCAGTGTTAAGAATTACTTCTGATAATTGAATTAAAAGATTAAATTTGTGAAAACTGATTCACCCCCTACCCTCTCAATTTTCCTATTCAACAATTGGTATTAGAGATTGGTTCCTTGGTGAAGAGCTTAACCGCTTGAGGAAGGTTCAGGATGGCTGGAAAAATGATTTATGATTATCTGAGTTTTGATGGAACTAATTATGCTATTTGGAAAATATTGATGGAAGAATATCTAGAGTATTATGGATATGATGTGGAGAAATCTTACAAGAATATTTACACTCCTCCTACTAACGGTCTAAGTATGTCTGAAGAGATCAAAGCACATGAAGCAAATAATAAGGCGAAGTACATCTTGAAGAACAGTCTAGTACATTTCAAGTTGATTAAGGTTTAGAACTTGACGACTGCTAAGGAAGTCTAGGATGCTTTGGAAAGAGCACATGAAGGTGATGAAAGAGTTAAAGAGGAAAAATTGAAGAATTTGGAGACATAGTTTGAGCTTCTACATATGTCTGAAGATGAGAATGTTAAAGCTTATGTACAAAGATTGGATGAGATAGTGGCTGAAATGCGAGGACTTGGTGCTACTATAGATGAAACCAGGTTTGTGAAGAAGATTCTTAGAACTCTTCTTGATGCTTATGATGAGAAGGTGTGTGCTATTGAGCAGAGTATACATTATAAGACTTTTACTAAAGATCTTTTGTTGGGAGTTTTGACATCTTATAAGATGAGGAAGCTGAGTTTGAGGAATGGATACAAATCATAGACCACTTTTAAGGCTACAAAAGTTGAAGATCCAGATGAAGAAGACTTTGATGAAATAGAATCAACTTTGTAAGAAAGGGTGAGGAAAGACTCTGGTAAGTATGAAGGTAAGTTACCCTTTAAATGCTTTAGTTGTGGAGAAATAGGAAATTATGTTGCAAAGTGTCCAGAAAGAGCTAAGAGGAACAACCAAAGATATGAGAAAAAAAAGAAAGGAAAGAAGATTAACATAGCATATTATGTGAATGAGAATGCTAGTATATCTAACGAAGATTCTGAATATGAAGATCTTAATGACAATGAATGCTTGTTCTTGGCAATTAACAATGAACGCACTTCTACTAATTCTAAAAAGTAGGTAAAAGAAAGCCCTTCAGAGAAGGAGAAAAATGAAGGTACGGTTATCTTATGTGGGATTTAAATTAGGTCCATTCCGAACTATCTTGATATAAATTGAATTTTGAATTAAGGCACAAAGTGTGGATAAAATGTTTTGAGGGCGACATGCTTAATTTTGTGTGTTACTTCTAATTAGGCCGACCTAATTGAAGTTACACTTGATATGGATATATATAGGAGATTAACTTCAAAATTTGAGAGAGTTTAAAAGATGAGAAGATAGGATGATGAAGAGATAGCAGATTGTATGTGAGTATTGAGAGATATATGACATGTATGGTGTTCCACCTACATGTGTGTGATCCAAAATTGAGCAGATTATGAACAAAGCATAGTATTGATTCAGATTAGTGTGAAGATCATTTTGTACTTCATTGGAATCATAATCCAGTATATGATAAATGCTATTGTATTAGTTTAAATAGGCTATATAGCCACCCCTTCTTTGTTCCCTCTCTTTCTCTATAGGCAATGAGTTCACTTGGACAATGAGTCCACCTAGTAGTGAGCCTTTCTGTAATATCTTATATCTGAATATAATATATTGTGAGCTAACCCTCACTATGGTTTTTCCCATTTTGGCTTTTCCACGTAAAAATATTGGTGTTCATGTGTCATGTGATTTTGTGGTTGTCTTCATGCTTTCATACATCTTTGCAGTTATATTTATTTTGATAATTGGGTGGCTTTTGCTTAATTGGTTTAAAGGAATATTGATCCACCCCCCTCTCAGTATTCTAGGTGTTCAAAAATTGGTATCAGAGCTTAGATCCTTGGAAGGATCTTGACTACTTTGGGAAGATCTTGGAGTTTAAACACATGGCTGATAGAAATTATCCTATTCCTCCAAAAGAGATTCCTACTATTGAATACATAGAAGAAGACTGCATGCTAGAAAAATATGGAAAACTCAAAGTTGCTCCTACAAATCTTAACAAATTTGAAGATGAAAACAAAGATTTGAAGAAAATTTTGAAAGAGGAAAATGAGTGTATCAAAAAAATGAGAGAGTAGATCAAGAAATTCAGAGAAAGGCATAAGGAAGTTAATGAAAAGTTGAAACAAGAAAATGAAAACATCATTGGATTGAAAGTACAAGTGGAAGAAAAGAAAACAATTTAGGAGTGCTTGAATACAATGGTAAGAAGAAAGACTGATGAATCCATGAAGCTTGAACAAGAAGTGATAAATCTCAGATCAAATTTGGAGAATGTAAGAGGCTATGAAGAAAAATTCAAAATTGTTGCAAGTATAATCATGTTTTGGTGGTGTTGTCCTTAATGTTCTCATTGATGTCAACATAGTTCTGTATGTTGCATATTGTACATGTATAGTTGAGATGCTACTGAGATGTTGTGAATACATGGAGCTATCTTTATGGTGTTGCAGTTGTGTTTGTTTGAGTTTCCAAGTGCTTATGAGAAAATTAATAAAGAAGAGAAGTTAGAGTGATGAATGTGTTCAGAATGTGCTCTGGTATGTGCTCTGTGTTTCTCCTATGTTGATCACATGCTTGTGCAGATCTAAAGGGTTGATAATGGTGATCTTGTGGTGATATATCTTGAGTTTCAGCTTTTGGTGTGATAGTACATGAAAGTTGTGTTCACTGGTGTGTGAACTCTTCTGGCAGAGTCGGTCTTCTATGGACTGGGAGAATTATTTTGCTCCACAATCCTCCGTTATTCTATTTCAGATCTTGCGGATTTGGCATATGTTTTATAATGGTGTTATCTTGGTTTTGGCAAAGATGCATGTGGTTTGCTGATTTAGAAGTCATTCTTCTAAGTTGTTGTATGTGTTTGCACAGTCCGGATAGACTAACAAAAGAAAGTCGATGTTCGAAGATTGTTTCACTTGCTGCGAACATATCTTAAGTAATCTGAGATGTATTCTCGTGCATAATGAAGCATGTTGTGCCATCCCTATGTCATCTTCTTGTTGGGGAGCATGTACATCAATGTTCATTTATGTTTTCATTAGGTTTGGTCGGCCTGGTGTTTACACTTCATTCGAAGAATTAAATTTAATTAAGGAAGCATGTGGTTGCTCTCAGATGTTTTATTTTTTAGTCTTGGTTAAGTGTTTTTTGGTGCACTCTCATTCCTTTCCACCATGGGAATGTTGAGTTGCTGACCTAATTTGAATTATGAAATAAAGTTTATGTGGTTGACCTTGGAGAAAGTTTATAAGGTTGAAGATGGTATGAATACAAGTCAAATTGTGAAGAAGTTATAAGGGTGTGATGCAAAGTGATAAAGTAAGCCACAAATCATAAGAGTAGAAGTTTGTGAGTGAGTTGAGGCAACAGTTCTTCATTGTGTTAGATTGTTGAAGGTAGTGAGTTGAAGGTTTCTACAATATTTTGATCAAGGCTATAGATGTGTGTTAATTTATGCGGTGGATCTTTTGTTCTCTTTTGTATATGTAGGCAGTGAGCCTCTATGTTGGATAGTGAGTCCTTTCTGTAGGTAGTGAGCCTTTGTATTTGGACAGTGAGTCCTCTTCTGGGTAGTGAGCCCTTGGCAGTGAGCCTCTGTATTCAATTTTATAATATCTTTATATTGTGAGTTAATCCTCACCATGGTTTTTCCCTCATTGGGTTTTCCATGTAAAAATCTAGTGTTTATTGTGTTGATTTACTTTTTGCTATTTGTGTTTCATGCTCATACTTAATAATAGAATAGTGTGATTGTGGAAATGATAAGTGTTTAATTTTTAAATTTGAACTTGTGTGACAAATGATTCACCCCCCCTCTTAGTTGTCTCGTGTCATTTAACAATTGGTATCAGAGCTTTGGTTCCTTAGTGTAGAGATTAACTGTTTAAGGAAGATCTGATAGCACATAATTTGTCGATCCCTATGTTTGATGGATCTAATTACAGTGATTGGAAAGTGCAAATGAGAGGATATATTGTTTCTCTTGGTTACAAGACCTGGAAGGTTATTGAGACAAAGTATAATCCTCTAAAAAATGGTCCTACTTCTACAGATGAGGTTACTACTTATGAGGAGAATGAGAAAGCAATGTATGCTATTTACAGTGCTTTATCTTAAACTTAGCAAACTAAGGTTCTTTCTTTAGATACTGCTTATGATGTCTAGAAGAAGTTGGAAGAACTATATGAAGGAAATGAAAGAGTAAAATCGACAAAGAAGCTCGCGACAAAGCAAAAATTTGAGAATTTGAAAATGGAAGAAGCTGAAGAGTTTACAAGCTATTTCCAGAGGGTTGAGATGACAACAAATAAAGTTAAGAATCAAGGTGGAAAGTTGACCGTTGAAGATATTATTGAGAAGATCCTAATAACCCTACCAGATTGCTATAGTGATAAGATCTCAGTTATTGAAGAGATGTATGATCCTACTAAGTATACTAAAGAATATTTGTTTGACACCTTGCAAGCATTTGAGATGAGAATGTTCAGAAAAGACGACAGGAAAGAAGAAAAGATAGAGACAACATTTAAATCAATGAAGATTGAAGATGATCCAAAGAGTGATGGTTCATATGAGTTAGAAGTGAACTTCACTAGGAAGTTGAAGAAGGGTACCAGAAAGAATAAAGGTATGTTTCCCTTTAAATGTTTCAGTTGTGGTAATATTGGTTGTTATGCTTCAAGATGTCTGAATAGAGCTGTTCATAAGAAGAACAAGGATTATAAAGATAAGGATAGAAAGGATAAGAAATACAAGAATTTGTATTATGTTAAAGAAGCAGGAATTTCTTATGATGAATCATAAAATGAAGTTGATGATAGTGAATACTTGTTTTTACCTTTGGAAAACAAATCTGTATCTACTAACCCTGGAAGATGTGCAAGCAAGAAAGCTCCAAAGAACAAAAAGAATAAGATGGAAGGTACTTTGGTCACCACCTTTCATGCAAGATAGGATGAAGACTACTGGGTGATTGGCAATGGATGTTCTAATCACATGACTGGAGATAAAAGTAAGTTTACTAAACTTGAAAAGTATGATGGTGGTTTAGTCATGTTTGGTGATGATTCAGGAGCTAAGATTTGTGGGAAAGGTTCAATTAGTTTTGATGGAGTGCACAACACTAATGATGTATATTATGTGAAGGGTTTGAGGCATAACCTTTTGAGTGTTGGTCAAATGTGTAGCAATGGTTTTAAACTTGTGTTTTAGAATAATACTTGTGAAATCAGAAAAGGATCTGAAAATGGAGATATGGTTGTTGTTGGAAGGAGAACTCATGGAAACATCTATCAACTTAAGGGAGTTGATGGTCAATTCCTTGTATCTCAAGTTAGTGAAAGTTGGTTATGGCACTGGAGAATGGGACATGTAAATTTTGATAATCTGGTCAAAATTAGTTCAAAATAAATTGTTTGAGGTATGCCTAGAATCATAAGGCCTGCTAATACTATTTGCAGAAGTTGTCAATTGGGGAAACAAACAAGATGCAACTTTAAGGGAAAAGAGAACTCTACTATTGGAATGTTTGAATTAGTTCACACTGATTTATGTGGTCCAACTAGAATAGGAAGCATGAATGGTGACATGTATTTCATGCTTCTTATTGATGATTATACTTAAATGACATGGGTTGCTTTTCTTAGAGAAAGGACTCAGGCTCTGGATAGGTTTAAAGTATTCAAAGCAAGAGTGGAAAATGAAGTCTAAAAATCAAATATTTGAGATCTAATAGAGGTGGAGAATTCACTTCTAGTGAGTTTAATACATTATGTGAACAACATGGCATAAAGAGACAGATTTCTACTCTGAGAACCCGTCAACAAAATGGGGTAGTTGAGAGGAAAAATAGGACAGTACAGGAAGCTACAAGAACCATGATGAAATAATCAAATGTACTAGATGTGTACTGGAGAGAGGCAATACACACTGTTTTTTATGTTCTTAATAGAGTTTAGATTAGAAGCAACAGCATAAAGACTCCTTTTGAGTTATGGACTGGTAAGACTCCTACTATGAAGTACTTCAAGGTATTCGGAAGCAGATGTTACATTAAAAGAGATGATGAAAATCTTGGAAATTTTGATGCTAGGTGTGATGAAGGAATTTTTCTTGGGTACTCTACTACTAGCAAACAATATAGATGCTTCAATAAAAGATTGAGAAAGATTGTTGAAAGTGCTAATGTGAAAGTTGATGAAGACATATGCGGACCCATTGAGATAAGTGAAGTTGAACTTGATGATCCTATTTGTGGACATGTACCTGAGGAGAATAAGGAGAAGGAAGAAGAAGAGAAAGAAGAATAGACTGAAGAAGAAGAGAATGAGTTGGAACCTACTATTATGACTCCTAAGTATGTACAGAAGAATCATTTGGAGGAACAGATGATTGGAAATAAGAGTGAAGGTGTGAAGAAAAGAAGTAAAGTAGCGGCTAAGGTAAATCTGTGTTTACTCTCTAAAATTGAACCTAAGTCTATAAGTGAAGCATGTGAAGATGAGAGTTGGGTGAAAGCCATGAAAGAAGAGTTGCAACAAATAGAAAAGAATCAAACATGGGAATTATTTCCTAGACCTATGAATAAGAATGTAATTGGTTCAAAATGGGTGTTCTAGAATAAGTTGAATGAAAGTGGAGAAGTTGTAAGGAATAAGTAAATACTTGTATGAAAGGGATACTCACAAGTTGAAGGCATAGACTTTGAAGAAACACTTGCCCCTGTGGCTAGAATGGAAGCTATTAGAATGTTTTTGGCATTTTCTACCTACAAGGATTTCAAAGTGTATCAAATGGATGTCAAGACATCATTTCTGAATGGTGAATTGGAGGAAGAAGTGTACATGGAACAACCTGAAGGGTTTCAGTTATCTGACAAACCGGACATGGTTTGTAAGTTGAAGAAGGAATTGTATGGATTGAAGCAAGTTCTTAGAGCTTGGTATGCAAGATTGGATAGATACTTGACAAAGCAAGGATTCAACAAAGGCTCTGCTAATAGCAACCTTTACTTCAAAGTGAAAGGTAACAAAATGTTGATATTAGTTGTATATGTTGATGATATCATCTTTGGTGGAAATGAAGGCATGTGTAAGAGATTTTCTAAAGAAATGCAAAAGGAATTTGAGATATCCATGATTGGTGAATTAAATTTCTTTCTTGGTCTTGAAGTGAATCAAACTGATAAAGGGATATTCATTTCACAATCTAAGTATGTAAAAGAGTTGTTGAAGAAGTTTGGAATGGATGACTCCAAACTAGTTAGTACTCCTATGGTAATTGGATGTAAGCTGAGCAAAGATGATGAATTTGCTAAAACTGACTAGAGCAAATACATATCTATGATTGGTGGACTGATGTATCTTACTGCTACTAGATCAGATATTATGCATGCAGTATGTCTAGTTGCCATATTTCAAGCAGATTCTAAAGAGGAACATGTTACAACTTAGTAAAGAGGATATTTAGATATCTTAAAGGTACACTAGATTATGGCTTATGGTATCCTAAGGGTGTTGATTTCATCTTGAGTGCTTATACCGATGCAGATTGGGTTGGTTGTGTGGATGACCAAAAGAGTACTAGTGGAGGTGCTTTCTTTCTTGGCAAAAGATTGGTTTCTTGGTTGAGTAAGAAATAAGACTTGGTTTCTTTATCCACTGCAGAGGCAGAATATATTATTACAACATCCTATTGCACATAGGTTTTGTGGATGAAGCAAACTCTAAAAGTCATTGGAGAAATATGTGATGAGCCTATTCCTATTTTCTGTGACAACACAAGTGCTATAAATATTTCAAAGAATCTGGTTATGCATTCAAGAACTAAACACATATCTATCAAATATTATTTATTGAGAGAAAAGGTTGGAGAATGAAGTTAGATTGAAGTATGTGACAACAAAGGAACAAATTACAGATATATTTACTAAGGCTCTTCTGAAGGATACTTTTGAGCATCTTAGGGAGAGGTTGGGGGTCATTGGCCCTCCGAAGTAGGTGCACATGAAGGTGCATTAGGCTAGTGAATTCACAGATTCTTCATTTATCTGGACTGATAAACGGGTCTACTCCACAGGGGGAGTAGAAAATATTTTCATTATTACAATATGAGTTGAATGGGTAGACTCCTAAGGGGGAGTGATCATATTTTTTGATCTTTGCTATTGATGTCAAAGGGGGAGAGAAAGTCATATGAAAAATTGTTGCAGAGGAAGAGAAGGTGTTCTCCTGAATATTGTGAAGGATGTTGTCTTTGATGGTTTATCACATCATGTGTTGCCATCAATGACAAAGGGAGAGATTGTTGCAAGTATAAGCATGTTTTGGTGGTGTTGTCATTAATGTTGTCATTGATGTCAACACAATTCTATATGTTACAGATTGTACATGTATAGTTGAGATGTTGTGAGTACATGGAGCTATCTTTATGGTGTTGCAGTTGTGTTGGTTTGAGTTTCCAAGTGTTTTTGAGAAAATTAATAAAGAAGAGAAGTCAAAGTGATGAATGTGTTCAAAATGTGCTTTGGTATGTGCACCACATTTCTCCTATGTTGATCCTATGCTCGTGCGGATCTGAAGGGTTGCTAATGGTGATCTTATTATTTTCGGTTTCTCCATTGTATTTAAATGATCCCCTAGGTGCATTTTCACAAATTCCTCTTGAGGTTCTACCTATGGAAGATGTTAGGAATTACATTCATGGAAGTTTGGAAGAACGCACTTATGGAAAGTTGCACAGTTTATGGATAGAATAATTGATTGGAGAAGACTATACCTTGAAACTCAAATACAATATTTTGACTAAGAAGAAATTAGATGTGTGGCACTAGTTTCCATACTTCAAAGTGTATTAGAATGACATTAAGCAGAATACATGATTAGTTCATGTGGGTTGATGGTTCCCACATGATTACTAGAGATGTGATTAGGGAAATCACTAGTTTATGGTCCACCAAATTGATTCCAATAAGGAAATCTAGCAAGAACAAAGACATAATGTTGAGGATCTAGGTGTTGCATTAAACCCTATCATAAATCTGATAGTTCAATATACAACTATGATGATTGGACATATGATTTATGGATATAATACGGTCTCTGCCACCGTAATTCCTGTGGCTTTGGATATGATTGAGAATAATGTTGAGTATGACCTTTGTGAGTTGCTTCGACAATAATTATTAGAGAATTTGAAAGAAATAAAGAAGAAAAAATAGGTATTTAGGTATGGTACATTAGTAATTTTCTTGGTTTTCTACTTCATGAAGAAAGTTCCAGTAGTTGGGAAAGTCAATTGGTCAAATGAAAAGCTCGTCATTGGCTAGATAAAAGAATACATGAATAATATTGGAGATATAGAGGCTTAGAGTGATTCCCTTACAACTTTCTTTGCAGTATTTCAAAGTGTTGGTGTAAATAAAGTCTTGGAACTAGTTAATTCATTACTAGGTGACTTAGGGGACTTATTTACATGTTAAGTTTAATTATGTCCGAGGAATCTTTCTAGAAGTGTTAGTTGTCATTGGTTGTTATCTCATCTTTTGACTTGTAACACATGTGACCTAGGTAGTTGTGATAAGTTGTCTCATGTCATATGATTAAGACACTTGTCATAATCTTATGACATCTTATATCTCACCTTGGCTATATAACCAAGGGGTCTCTCACACATTATACACACAACATTGAATCATAATTGATAAGAATACAATTTATTCCTATCATATTCATATTCTCTCTTTGTGCTTTCCATTTGGCCTATAGATCTTGGTAGGCTATCTCCATATCCAATTCTAACATGGTATTAGAGTAGGTTGGGTGCCATTGGATAGCCATTTTTTGAGAGATCTTGGTAAATCTTGAAAATTTGAGTATGCTCTTCTCTTGCATCATATGATGATTTGGGGAATTAGAAAAACTTGATAGAAATACCGAATTTTGTGGGGGTTCCTCTTTGTGGCTCTTTATTGCAGGTTCAAATCAGAGTTTGTTGACACAAATTTGAGCTCACCATTGTGTTCAGAAGGTTTGAGAAAGTCAAATTTTCCTTTTGTTTCATCCAAATTAGACATACACGGCCAAATATATGAGGGTTTGAAGCTAAAGAGTGGTTGCCAGATCTAGAAGGTAGCTACAATTTTGAAGCATTTTGGGTCAAATCTGACCCTGCCATCATGTCCAGAAGGGCCCAAAAACCTAAGATCAATTGCCAAATCGACCAAATTGGAGCAGTTATCTATTGAGTCATTTTTTTTGCCCAAAGAGTCGTACGGCCCCCTAGGCCATCATAAATGTGTAGGTCATACCATCATCAGAGAAAAAATTTCCTTGGTCGAAATAAAAATTCGTAGGTGAAAATATTTGTTTTTAAATTTTTTTTGGAAAATTTATTCTAAATTTTTTTAAATAAAAATAAAAAATAGTTGTAATTTTTTTTTGTTAAAAAAATAAAAAAAGTGGGGCCAACTAGAGTACCTTGTAGACTGTAGAGTATGTGGCCGCTCCCAAAGCATCAAGTGGCACGAGTGTCGATCCCACCATTGCCCAACCGACAAAGCAACCGACAATTAAAAAATTGGCCCATAGTTAAAAAATTGGTGAACAAGATTTAATAAACCAACAGATTCCATTAGTGGCTAATGTAGAATATTCTAGACGATTCCTAGAAGATTGTGTCGGTGAGAATAGAAAATATTCTTTTTGTATCTTCGACCCAGAGAATAGTTCGACATCGATATCAGCATATTTCATCAAGGAGGAGTATATTCCTTTTTGACGGCTGGAAGAACATCAATTTTAATCAAGTGAAATGTTAACATCATCACTGCATCAATAGTGACATCAGCATTTTAAAAAAAATTGCCCCCCTCACCAGTGAAGTTTTCAATTTTTTAGTCCAACTTTGAAGCCCCATAACTTGCTCATTTTGACTCCTTTTTTTGAGCAATTTTTTTATTTATTTGGGATAATTTTTCATGCTCTTCATAGTGGTGCAATTAGTTTTTTGGTTTTGGTGTCTCAATTTTCCATAAATTGCATATTTTCATAAGTGATGTTGCTTCGTCCTCATTTTGGGAACTTCAGGAGCTTATATTTTGCTCCTACAATAACATTTTTTGATGATTTTGTTTTAAAAAGTGCATAATTTTTTGTGTACTTTTCATTGGTATAATCATATTGATCTCATTTTTTACCAAAAACTTTACTTTATTTTGTGGCCTATTTTGGCATTTGTAAGCACTAAGATCAAGTCTAGTTGTTTTTAGCATCTAGCAATTGTAAACACACTAAATATAAAGTGTCAAATCATATATTGTTGGGGGGGTTTCCTAATTGAGTGATTTGGGGGAAGGTCTCTTGGTGCATTCTTTTGATTTTTTTTCTTATGCTCTCTCGTTTTCATGGATCATTCTAAGGTTCCTTTGCTCACATCATATAATTATTCAACATGGAATCTAAATGCATGGAGTATTCTAATGACTGAAGGTCACTTTCTATATGTTAAAAATAAGGTACCTAAACCTATAGATGTAGATAAAAAGATAAAATGGATGATTAAACATAACAAATTTCTTGGATGTCTTCGTAGACTATCTTCTCAATATTTGCTGTTTCAAATTAAATCATGTAAAAAATTATCATGAAGCTTTGGAAAAATTGAAAACATTGTATGGTACTATAGATGAAGTAAGAGGCTATCAAATTGATAATGAACTGATGAACCTTGATCCTAAGAACTTTGACAACATCCAAGACTACATCACTAAGGTTAATGATCTACGAGAGCAATGTAAAGCATGTGGAATTAATAAGGACATTCAATTGGTCTACAATGCAATGAAAAAACTTGGTCCTGATTATGCTTCTTATTTTTCTAGCTTTCATACTCATAGATTGACTATGGGGTCTGCATATACTACACCTTCATTTGCATCACTTTTTGATATGTTGATACATGAGCAACAAAATCTTATCTCAATGGGTCTCATCAAGACTTCTATTTATCTCAAACATTGTTGGTTAGTCAAGTGAAAGAAAATTAGATAAGAAACAAAAGAAAGAAAATAATAATCAACATTCAAATCAAGCAAATAAAAAATCCTCTTCCAAAGAGAATTCCTCTAAGAAGGAGAAGAAAACTTGTGGGTGATCCCACAAAGTTGGTTTACAATTTCTGGGAGATTCTAATTTTTGCTAAAATCACATATTTTTAGAAAATATAATGATTTAAACATTAAAAAGTTCCATTTAAAGCATTCGAATTGAAGAGGGTTTGATCAAACTACCTTAGATCAAACCCCCTTCCAGATAGAATCTTGTTAGTTTTAAACCATACCTATAACAGAGTCTCCTTCACACCTATCAAAATGTTGATAAACAACCACTTTTGATTTACCTTTTGGGGGATCAAATGAATTTATTTTAAAAAAAAAATTGTAAGTATGTAGTCCTTATTATATAAGCTTCCCAAAAAGTATAATTTTAAATAAATTTAATTTTATTATTATATTTATTTTTATTTTTTGTGAATGTAGGTTTTTCACCGAAAATCAAGCTCTATGTTCTGCACATGTGGAAAACTAGCAGATTATAAAAAATAAAATGAGTGCACTAGATATTGAAGTCCTTGATCCAACAAAAAAAATAAAGTGATACATGTTATGTTATACGCTATGAATTGTAATTGGTTTGACTTAAACTTGATTAAAGAAAAAATATTCAATAAAAATCTATCTAACAAGTGGAAGCACTAGATATCGGAGTTACAAATCTAAATTCAAAAGAATTAGAATTTTATCCTTCATGGAAAAAGTTATGCGTTATAATGAGCATCACTTTTTAAAAATGTTGTTTTTGAAAAAACTAGTTTTCGAGGGAGATGGAAAAAGAAGTGCAATCTAATTCCAAAAAAATTGAAAAAATTATATTTATAATCTACAAAAAAAAAATCACGAAACTCTAGTTTGCATCATCTTCAAATTCCTCACGGTTTAGCCGCTATAGGTGCCCAAAAGTGAAAATTTAGTTAAAAATAATAATTTCAGTGTCCAGTTTGGCCAAAAATTGTAAACCACTATTGTGGGATCACCCTTGTGCATATTGCAAGAAGGATGGAAATGAATAACACTATTGTTATAAGAAGGATATTGATGAGTTGAAACATCTTCTCAAAAAGAATCACATTTATTTGCCTTCTAGAATGTCTAAATCACCTCCTTCAAAACAATCTAAAAAGGAAAAAGGTCAAGCTGGTTTAGCTTCTACATTAGGAAATAAAGGACATGCTCTTTGTGCTTTTCTAGGTCATGGATCAGGGAGATGACTTCTAGATTCAAGAGCATCTCATCATATGGCATCTTCATAGTCTATATTCTCTTCTTTTGAGCCTTGTACTATGTCTCCTACTTTGAAGGGAAACAATACATACATGAGTGTAATTGGGAAGGGGTCTATTAGTTTTGGGGACAACACTTTTTAGGATGTTTTATGTGTTCCTCATTTGACAAACAATATTCTTTCCATATATCATATTAAACACACAATGGATATGGGAGGACTGTGGAGTTCACGCCCGATTCAATCATCATTCGAGACTTGGAGAGTAGAGAGATCATTGCTACTAGGATGGTTGATCATTCATCTCGGTTGTATACCTTTGCAGATTTTTCTTCTAATAGTGGCATTTTTCCTTCGGTTGTTGATCACACTTCAAGTATGAACCATGATTTAGAGGAGACATTTTTCTTTTTAAACTTGGGAGTACTCACATTGATGCTTGTATTGCTACAGATATGGTTTCTAGTGATTTAGTGCAACAAGGTCTTCATAGTCTTTTAGATTTGGCTACTTTGGATGGCTTCTTGATAGGTATTTCAAAATTGTTTGTGGAGTCTCATATTGTAGATTTGGGAGACATCATTGATGAAATTCATCTTCTCTTTGATGGAGAAGATCCTTCTTTAGTTGTTGCGAGGGAACACCTTGACCCTCTTGTTCAATCTCTACATATCATTCTTTGAAGTTTGACGTGACTTTAGATACATTTGGACAGCATTTGGAGGAGGCTTATTTGTCTTTAGAGGGGATATCTTTGTCTTTGGATTATGTTCTACATTCATCTCTACTAGATTATGGATTGACATCTTTAGTAGTGTGGCCTAGAATGCCTATTTGGAGTGTGTCAGCTTTCGGCATCGACATGGAGACACTTGAGCTTTCTTCAGAGACATCATACACCATCTATCTTCCCTCATCTTCCTTTCAGGATTGGGAACTCTTGCATACATTCATGGTTTTGTTTCTTCCTAAGGGGAGGAATGTTGTTTGGCAAGATTGGATTATCTTTAGAATTCAATGTCGAGATTCTACCATCATTGCAGGAGACTCACCATTGAGGGGGGGCTACATTGTCTCTCTTCTTCTTCTCTCTTATGGGGGGTCTTTTTCCTCACATGGGGTTTTAGCCTTCTCATTCTTTATTGAGAGCATTCAATTTTTTGTATTTCATCTCTCTTTTGGGGAGGAGTTTTTTCGCACTGGGTTTTCTCCTTTTCTCCATTTGTGAGAGATTTCTTTGCATTGTACATGGGTACCTAACATGGTCTAGTAGTTGGGACCCATCTTTGTGTCATTTGCATAATAATTTGATACTCCCTAAGTTGCACTTAAGGGGGGGTGTTGGTGTAAATAAATTCGTGTACCTAGTTAATTCATTACTAGGTGACTCAAGGGACTTATTTACATGTTAAGTTTACTTAGGTCCTAGGAATCTTTCTAGAAGGTGTTAGTTGTCATTAGTTGTTATATTATCTTTTGAATTGTAACACATGTGACCTAAGTAGTTGTGATAAGTTGTCTCATGTCATATGATTAAGACACTTGTCATAATCTTATGACATCTTATGTCTCACCTTGGCTATTTAACCAAGGGTCTCTCATACATTGTAAACACAATATTGAATCATAATTGATAAGAATACAATTTATTCTTGTCATATTCATATTCTATCTTTGTGCTTTCCATTTGGGCTCTAGATCTTGGTAGGCTATCTCCATAGTCAATTCTAACACAAAGAAATGAATATGAGAAAGAGAATTCCAAGAAATGTTATAAGGAAATATATGAGTGATATTATCTTTTTGGTATCTACTGATTTTTTCATTATGGAAGAAATTGAACCAAGAATCACTTGGGTTCTAGAGCTTGGTTATGAAACAATAGAAGATGAAGCCACTGGCTATGCAAAAGTATTGTTCAATAGCCCTAAAGACTCTAGTAGGCCAAGATTTGGAAGTTACAAAGAGAAGACAATAGAAGTTCAACATAAATTCAAGAAATCACAAATAAAGAGACAAATTGAGGTTGAGGCGGAATCATGGAACAAAGAGTTTGGCATCTCAATGGCCTCTACTAGGACAACTATAGAAAGAGCTAGAGTTGACATTAGTATAGAAGAGGCCTCCAAAAACTCTAGGAGATCAACTATTACATCTAGTAAGAAGAGGATTTCCACACATGGTCCTCCAGTAGTCCATACCATCAGGGTAGAAGAGAAGAAAACCACTAGGAGGGTTAAGAAAAAGGAAATTGGCACTACTATGACATCCAACTTGAAGATATGGAAGTACATATGCATACAAATGATGCTCAACATGAGCATGAGACTAGTAAATCAGTAGGTGAAGTTACTGAAACAAACCTCAAATTACTGACTAACTCCTTCAAGGAATACATTTCTAGATTGGAAGAACAAGTTGGAAATGAAGTTGGAGAATGGCTAGAAAAAAATAGTTTTTTGGACATTATAGAGAGGTGTACAACTACACACAACAAAGTAGAAGAGAGCTTGAAGGATTTCTGAGCTTGTGAAGATGAAGTAATAAATTTATTTTCATTTCGTATGAAGTGGCTTGATGCCACTTAAAGAATAATGGATGCTATGAATACAATTGAGACACAAATCATAAGTGCATCAAACAATTATGACCTTGTGCAAGACAAAGATGATCAAACCTAGAATGCTTTGGTGATCTTACAATAAGATTAATTTACTTTGCAAAGTCAAAAATATGAATTAATCAAACACTTTGAGAGGTTAAGGGGCTTGGTGAAGATGAAGTGCATACTAGTCTCAAGTTCCCTTGTAAATATTGACAAGACTTCAGTGATAAATCTTACTCCCAATACTCTGAAAGAAGGAAAAGAAATCCTAACAAAGCTTGAATCACAATATAGGACACTAGTAGTAGCAAAGAAGCTTTTGGAAGAAGATAGATTTACTTGGAAAGACATCTTGCAGAGGCTTCAAGGGTCAACATCCTCAGGTTGACAATTTTTCACTCTTGTGCATTTTTATTTCTAAGTTTTCAGAAATTTTTTTGTATAAATGAAGGCATAAAATATTTTTTTGGGCTAATTCCTTGAGGGGGAATCATCACACTCTTCCAACTATCCTTGTTCACACACACATATATATATCTAAGGGGGAGTATACAAAGTCTTTATACATCCTTTGCCATTGATGTCAAAGGGGGAGAGATATTGGAAAAAAAAAATTGAGAGATACTTGGAGAGATTTTGAAAAGTTTTGGGAAAGATACTTGGGATGAGATATGTGTAAGGGGGAGAGAGAGAGAGAGAAAGTTTTTTGAACGCATGTTGCCATCAATGAAAAAGGGGGAGATTGTTGGAAGTTGGAAGTCTGTCATTGATGATGTAGTTTAGCAACATGAGCATGAGGCACATATATTGCTTGATCTAGTGTTGTCATTGATGTCAACATTGTTTTGATCATTCTAGAATATTTGGAAGTATTTTTGGTGACATATGAACAAAGAAAATTGGTCCAAAAAATATGGTTATACAGGAAATTGGCTAAGTATTTCCTCTGGCAGCTTTGTGGTTTAGTGCACTAGTTTTTGTGTCCACACTCCACTGCATGTGGAGATATCTCTCTGTGATTTTTGATATAGTTTTCAGATCATCAAGTGCAGCTACATTCAAGACTTGGTTACATTCTATGAAGTTTCCCGAAAGATATGTATGACAATGTTCAACCCTGTATACCACAGTCATTCCTTGAACAGTGCATCAATGTGGGAGATTCAAAAAAATTTCATGGATAATTATTTTGTTCTACGATGATGAGGATAAGCTATTAGTTGTTGATTGAATGGGAATTTGAATATAGATCGAGCTTTGAGGTTGCACATTTGACGAATTGTATGAAGGTTTTCTGTTTAGGTCTATTTTTGGGCCAACCTAGCATGTTTGATGTTTTGGAAAGTATAATCAGGCAACTTTATCTTATGTGGCATTTATATTAGGTCCATACCAATCTATCTTGGTGTAAATTGAATTTTGAATTAAGTTGCAAAGTGTGGATAAATTGTTTTGAGGACGACATGCTTAATTTTGTGTGTTACTTCTAATTAGGCTGACCTAATTGAAGTTACACTTGATATGGATATATATAGGAGATTAACTTCAAAATTTGAGAGAGTTTAAAAGATGAGAAGATAGGATGATGAAGAGATAGTAGATTGTATGTGAGTATTAAGAGATATATGGCATGTATGGTGTTCTACCTACATGTGTGTGATGCAAAATTAAGCAGATTGTGAATAGAGAAGAGTATTGATTCAAATTAGTGTGAAGATCATTTTGTACTTCATTGGAATTGTAATCTAGCATATGGTAGATGCTATTTTATTAGTTTGAAAATAGGTTGTATAGCCACCCCTTCTTTGTTCCCTCTCTTTCTTTGTGGGTAGTGAGTTCACTTGGACAATGAGTCCACCTAGCAATGAGCCTTTCTACAATATCTTATATCTAGATATAATAAATTATGCACTAACCCTCACCGTGGTTTTTCCCATTTTGGGTTTTTCACATAAAAATATTGGTGTTCATGTGTCATGTGATTCTGTGGTTATCTTCAACCTTTCATACATCTTTGTAGTTATATTTGTTCTGATAATTGGATGGATTTTGCTTAAATTGGTTTAAAGGAATACTAATTCACCCCCCCTCTCAGTATTTCAAGTGCTCAAAATAGCCAAGGGTCTCGGTGCCAATTGTGGCTTATGTCGTGTCCCCACTCTATCATGTGTGGAGCCCCCACCTCTACCCTAAAAATATAGATAGTCAAAACAATTTGGAATCTTATTGAGGACAAAATCGCAATAGAGTTTACTCAAAAAGTACTATGGGACCTCATAGTTATTGCATGGTGGTTGGTCGAATGCCATCCACCATCTATTCCAAAAATTATTTTTTATTCCTTCATGGTGGCACCAATGGATGAGGAACCTCCTGCATGCAACTAATAAAGGTTGATTGGTTCTTGGGTCCGTGAAAAGGGCACACAAATCAGCTTTGCTAATTTTCTCTTTCTTCACTTGCACATACGAAATTCCACTTGCACAAAATTATTTTAATTCCTCCCTCTTATTTGACCAAAAATTAATTTATGCATTCATTGATCCTACATGAGATGCAATATACTATAGGGATTTGGCAAGGCCTCTCTTATGAAGGTGTGTTGCAATAGTATCATTTAACCTTGCAATCAATTCTTCAAGTTCTCTTTTGTTTTTTTCTATTTGATTTAGAATATTTTGTTATGTTCCTATAGGATGTCTACAAATTGAGCGAAGAATTTTATGTTGTTCTTGTTCATGAGGAGGTGATTGAGAATTTTCAATATTTGGAGGTGAAGATTCATTTCCTAGAAATTAAAAGAAATTTTAATTAAAAAACCTAATTTAATCTACAATTTAATTCAAATTTGAGACTAAAAAACTAGAAATACATACCTCTTTCACCTCTGCAAAATCTTGGTGGCATCCTCACTAAGATTCATAAGCTCCAAGTGAAAAAATGGGTTGTATTTGGCAAGCATGAGTTGAGCAGAGCAAAAATGGAGCAGTCAAAAATGTCAAAAACGTAGAATGGAAGGGTTTGAGTTGGGTTTTTTAATTCACTTTTCCAATTTGGTGAGTGCCAAATTTGGCGCTCACCAAAAGGGCAATTTCATGAAAATTTTAAAAGTGACATCTTTTTTTGTTATGGATTGGTGCACATATCTTATAATAAAATGAGATTGCAATGCATGATCTAAATTTTTGAATCAACCTATCATTAAATGGTAAGACATATGAAAAATAAAAAATTAATATATTTGTGAGTAGAATTTATCTGATAAAAATGACTTTATATCTATTTATATAAAATTTTAATTTTTATATTACTAAATATATTTTTGTTACCTACATTTTCTCTCCTTAAGAGATAAGTTTGACAAGGCTTCTCATCCTTATAGATGACTGTGATATTGATGTAATTCATGTACATTTTATTTGACATCTTTCTACCTTAGCTAGTAGCATAAATTAAGAAATGCATTTAAATGAAGAATTATCATAAAGGCAAAGTGAGGAATCTATTGGGAAGGCTCCTAATAAATACTAGGAGAAAGATGATAAAGTTAGATTAAGTCAATGTAATTCAATGTAGGATTAAAAGTTACTCGGTGTTATGGTAAACTAATTTTCATTTTAATTATATTTACATTTTGTTAAGTTAATATGGTAGTCATGTATCATTAGGGATGAGTAAATGCAATCATAATAAATAATATTTTCTATTTGATTTCTTAATTGTTACAGAAAATCTCTTTTAGAAGTAGGGTTAGTTTTAATTACATCAATTACTCATTAGCTATGTAGTCATCAATAATGTAGTTAGTTACTTTTTAAGTATGTAGTCAATATCAAGAATATGTAAGTTGCAATGAAACAATAACATGTGGTAAAATGAATCTAAGTTCAATGTCATTTTTTTACTCTACATATGAGAAAACTTAAACATATATATTTTGCTAGAATAAGCATAAACTTGTAGGATTAATAAAAAGGTTTAAGAATTTTTTTATAATTTTAGTTTAATAATATTTTTTGGAATGATTTATTTCTATCATTTTAAAAAGGATTTCTGTTTCTATGTCTGATTAGTACTTAAATTACAATTTTTTTATGTTTCTTTTACTAGTTCTAAGGATTTAAGTGTGATGCTTTGCTTCCTTGTTTATATAATGTTCTTTGACATGATTTTCTAAAACTTTCAAATTTCTATAATTTAAAATAAAAATAGATTTTTATGATTAGAGAGAGCTATAGTGCCCTTTTCCCTTTAGAATTGATATTGTAAAACCACTTTTAGAAAGAACTTATAACTTTTATGCAATAATTGACTTTGATAATGCAAGTTGAACTTGACATATTTTGGAAAAATATGTATTCCAAGTTCTCATTAGGGCATAATCCAAGGTGCTTTTAATCTTGTAATCATAATGCTCATATGACGTAAATCCTTTATTTAACAAATTGATAGAGCATTCACTTTTTAGGAGGTAAGTAAAGTAATCATTTTTCTAATTCAAAATAAATAGAAAAAGGAGGCAATTTTTTATTAGTTCCTACCGGCAGGCAGGAATACTTATGCATTCGCCCGAAATGCATTTAACCGGGGCATTGACGAATCACATTTCGCCATTTAACATATTACTTATTTTTTTGTATAGTTTGAATTTGGAGAGCTATTTTATATATTGGAAAATTAGCATTTATCTATTTTTCTATTCGTCCGAGTAGCTTTATAAATCATTTTCGTTTTAAATATTCGGGAAAATGCGAACACATAAATTGATTGAATAAATTTAAGCAAAGCCATAGTTTAAAAGTTGGCGGCTAGAGGTACGTAATGCATTAATACAAATTAAATGCATTGAATGGCATCTAGCTCGAGGTGAAGGTGCTGGAATGGCTTGGAGGCCACGTGTGGCCAGGGTACTTTGGTCATTTAATATAGAGTTAAGTTACTTTATATGCATTTTTGTTACTTTGCGTGTGTTGTTTTTGTCTTCTGTGAGCACCTGTTCTGAAGGAGAGTTTTAGCGACTGAGCAGGAGATGTTATAGTTGCAAAGTCCAGACCCAGAAACGAGTTATTTGAGGTGATAATTTGGTAATTTTTAGAGTTTGGTTACATTAAAGTGCATAAAGAAGCTATATTTCATAGTGGTCTATTGTGTGGCCGAGCAAGGTATTTTGTAGTTGCAGAGTTGCACATTGTACAGTGAGAGACGAATTGCTTGAGGTCAAAAGAGGTAACTTCTCATTTTCTTTTGTCTATTTGATACAAGAAATGCAAGTAGGGTTTCATAGTGCTTTAAGGCATTGGTATACTTTGATTATAAATTCATATTTTAAACTATTTTTAGTATTGTTTATTCGAATATCTTGTTGAAATGCGAAGGTTTCATCTGCATTTGATAGGAATTATGTAGAAATCCTCTTGTCCATTTTACTTTATGCATGTGAGCCCTGTAAAGTTTGTATATTTTTTATTACTGCAAACCGGTCCCATAAAGAAGGCTTTCGAACCAAAATTATGTCAATGTGTGCGATAATGAGAGCTTTCGACCAATGAGTCGATAGTGTGTTGCTTTGAGCTTTTTCGTTGTCATCAAAGCATAAAGGATAGAGGGGTTTTGTTAAAAGTTGTGGTTGTTGTCCTCGTAGGCATAAATCCTCTTGTTCATTTTACTTCATGCATGTGAGCCCTGTAGAGTTTGTATTTTTTTGATTGCTACAAAGCGGTCCCATAAAGAGGGCTTTGGAACCAAAATTATGTCAATGTGTGCGATAATGAGAGCTTTTCAACAATGAGTCGACTGTGTGTTGCTTTGAGCTTTACCGTTGCATAAAGGATAGAGGGATTTTGTTAAAAGTCATGGTTGTTGTCCTTGTAGGCATAAATGCAAACAATGGTAGCATAAAGAATGCAGTAGAAACCTTTTCCCTACCAGCAAGCATAAAAATTCTGCCAGATGTCGTCATTACTATTTTTGTATCTTGGGGTTATAAAAAACTATGTTAAAAATGTTATAGAATCCAAATTACAATGTTGCCATATATTGCTATTCATTTAGAAAAACAAACACATGGTTTTTGTTTTCTAATCAAAGCTTTTTACATGGTGCAATGCTTTTGGTTGGAAGAAAAGAGGTCGTGTAGCGGTCCAGCTATGGAAAATTCTTCAAGCAAGCAGTTCCAGGTGAGTTTCTAGAATGAACCTTCTCCTTTGTTTACAATTGCATATAGTAGACAGAGAAAAAGGTTAATTCAAGATTCTCACTGTATTGATTGTACTTGTAATCATATCGTTGCTTTTAGTTACAAGGACAATTTTCACAAATGGGTATTGTGAGTGGCATATGCTATATGGTTCATAAAAATTAAGCAGTTGGGGTTCAAAAGTAGAACTTCATTGGAGTGGTATGATCTCAGAAATTCAATAACTATCCAATCAATTTTTTGGGTGGCTGATTGCATTTTATAATTTAAACCTACATTTTTAAATTTTGACAGTTTGATTCTAAATCCATATGCATACTTTGATTAAAACTAGTGGCTAAAAGTGCATAATTCATTTATGCAAAAATAATGCATTTAATAGCATCTGACTAGAGGCGAGGCTGTTTGGATTGCTAATTAGTCTTTGAATATATAACAATTAAAAGAGATAAATAAGTATAATTATCCTTGGCCACATTTCACATTTTGACCTTTCAATCAAAGTCAATTAACAAAATAGTAGTTAGACGTACATAAGGTTCAAGGACTATGCTGATAGAAAAACATATTTTGGACAATGGCTAGACAATTTGTTGAAATTGCTTTAGAAACTTTGAAGCAAATGCATTTTTCCTTCTACTCTGGGGGCACGAATAACTCTGGACAGGCTATAGCCACCCAGCCCTATTACACCTAGCTGAGGAGCCCCCATAGTCTCTTTAGGCTCCACGCCATAACCCATCAAATATTAGCCAGGAACCACCTACCCTTCCAACAGCATATTATAGAGATAGTCAGCCAGTACACCATATTTCCTCAACTAGCCCTACCCTCCTTACTCCCACAGATATTCACACTTGGAAAAGAAACTCCTACTAATTAAAAAACTATCATTATTGCACATGTTCACATAATTTTGGTTCCAAACCTCTCTCTATCAGACCACTTTGCAGTGATAAAAAATATACAATCTTTACAAGGCTCACATGCAATCATGCATCTTGCCTGGAGATACACGTATACATGTATCCATGTGCACTGCAATGCATGCATCTATGTACTCATGCAGCCATGGATATATGTATCTATGGAACTTCATATGCAATCCATGTATATTTCCATACATGTATATTTAAGCATTTATGTATCGAGCTATGCATCTATCTATCTATCCATGCAACTATGTTTCTATGTATTCTTCTACTTACAGATGCATCTACGCATATATGTATCTGTGTTTCTATGTGCAAATGTATACAGGCATCTATCCATATATGTGTCAATGTATCTATGAATACATCTATCCATAGATACATGTATCTACGCATCTATGGATACCATGATAGATGTCCACATCCATGTATCTATGGATACATGTAACGAGTAGCTCGGTTCCAGGTCTTGACTCTGCAGCAACAACATCTCCTGTGATGACACAAATCTGCAGAATAACAAATAATGAAATGCTTAAAGTAATCATGATGCATCTCTAGTCAGTAAAATCTATATTGCATGGTAAACATGCAAGAACTTTTGAGTTGATGAAGGCCATGAACATTGAACCAATAGTAGGACAGTCACCACAACATTTAAGTAAACCAATGGTGCAGACTCTCTTTTCCATTATCAATTTTATTCCCAATTTCATCCATGAAGAACTTTGTCAACCTGTGCATCCATGAATCCTATATCTTTGAGGATATTCTTCATGGATGAAATTGGGAATACAATTGATAATGGAAAAGAAAGTGTTGAGCATAGGTTTACTTAAATGTTGTGGTGACTATCATACTATTAGTTCAACGTTCATGACCTTTATCTACTAAAAAGTTCTTGCTCATTCATCTGAGTCTTGTAGGCAATGTACAACTGTCCTATAAAGAGAGCTTTGGAACCAATGAGCTGTCATAAAGGATAGAGGGATATTGTCAAGTATTGTGGTTATTGTCCTCATAGGTACACATGCAAAATATGGAGGCATATAGAAAGCAAGTTAACTCTTTAATAATCCCATGAAACATAGTATTCAAATAAACAATACTAAAGAGTAGTCTAAAATACGAATTTATAATCAAAGTATACGAATGCCTTAAAGCACTATGAAACCCTACTTGAATTTCTTGTATCAAATAGACAAAAAAATGAAAAGTTACCTCTTCTGACCTCAAGCAATCCGTCTCTTGCTGTCCAGCGTGCAACTCTGCAACTACAAAATACCTTGTTCGGCCACACAATAGACCACTATGAAATATAGTTTCTTTATGTAGTTTATAGTCTTTGTATGCATGCATGCATATAGGTTTGCATGTATATATGTGTACATGTAATTATGTATATATGAATGCATGTATCTATGTTGCCATGTATGTATGTGTGTATATAACAGATTACTATTGCATTTGCTTTAAATGTGTTTTTGTGGATGGTGTTGGCTAGCCATCTAGTTATATTGTGGTTGTTGTGCATATTGCTTTTAGAGATATATGAACTGAATTTCGTGAGTTATATTTCATATTGGTAAATTGGCATTTATCTATTTTTTGGAGCCCATGGGAGTGGCTTTTTGATATGTGCATTCATGGATACATGAATACATATATAGATGTAACCGTGTGATCATGTATGTATGTGTACGTGTATATATGTGTGCGTCCATGCATGTGTCTATGCATCTGTGCATTGAGGCATGTGTGCAGCTATGTGTCTATGAATACATTTTATCTAGTAATCAATGTTAATTAATAGACTAGTACTCGTACCTAGAGAATGTTCAAGGATTGTGCTGATAGAAAACCATATGCATATCAATATGTTAGAGAGCATGTGTGTATGCATGGATGTGTATAGATGCTAATTGTTCTAAATTTTCATTGCATGTGATTGCATTAAACAATTAAGAATAAGTACTAGATAATTGAAGTAAAATGACCCCATTCAGTTAACAGATCAATTTTCCTCAGCCCTTTACATGTTAACTGAGATTTTTGAAGCTTTTGTTGTTCATTGATAGTCTTTGAAGCTTAAATGTCACAGTATATGTAGCATTTTACCCAATAGCTCTATCATTCATGATGATTTAGGCAAGTTCATATTTCCTCATTGATCCTTGTATTGTCTCATAGCTAAATAATTAGGCAATTGCTACTTAGCCTTTAAGTACATAGCAATTCAAAGAAAGAAATGATTGCAATCAGCCTTTTGTACATTTGAACTATTAATCAAAGGCAAACAACAAACTAGCCCTAGAAAACCATGCCCGTGTTCATGTGTTGAATACCATGTATTTGTGCATATGTATCTATGTTTCTATGTGCAAATGTATACAGGCATCTATCCATATATGTGTCAATGTATCTATGAATACATCCATCCATAGATACATGTATCTACGCATCTATGGATACCATGATAGATGTCCATGTCCATGTATCTATGGATACATGTATCAAGTAGTTTGGTTCCAGGTCTTGACTCTGCAGCAACAACATCTCCTGTGACTACACAGATGTGCAGAATAACAAAAAATGAAATGCTCGAAGTAATCACGATGCATCTCTAGTCAATAAAATCTATATTGCATGGTAAACAAGCAAGAACTTTTGAGTTGATGAAGATCATGAACATTGAACCAATAGTAGGACAGTCACCACAACATTTAAGTAAACCTATGGTGCAGACTCTCTTTTCCATTATCATAAATAAATAGTTTTAAGTCTGAGTATGTATGTAGCTTGAAACATATAAGCTCGACTTGGAATTTATGAAAACAACTGTTGTTTACAATAAAAGAGGTAATTACTGTTCCTATATGTGATATCCATAGAACATAATAAATTGCTACAAGGCTAGAGTGGGACATCCATAAATGCATGCACACATGTACAAGCAATTGCATGCAGGTATACGTAAAAGCTTAAATGTATACATGCATAATAACTATTTATTGCCTCAAGTAACTTGTTTATGGGTCTGGAGTGTGCAACCATAACAAGTTCTACTCAGTGACCATAAACTCTTGAAAACATAACAAACAGAGAACAAACACTCGAAAAGCTAAAAACAACATAATACAAAAAGGAACATTAAAACTATATAGTTTGAATGGCAGTATGCATCGGGGGCCAATAATTATTGAACATATATGTCAGATGTACATAGACAACAACTGTTTTCGTAGGTACAAAAAACAAAATTAGATTTTTAGATGTCCATATTCAAGCAGACTTTAACATAGTAACCTATAAAAGTGTCGAAATGTATAATAGCAGTAAAGTATTTTGAAACCAAAGATGTCTTTAACATGTGAAAACCAATGAAATGTCTAAGAGAATTGAAAGGCGAAAAAGTTAAAGTGTGAACAATGTAAATCTATAGTTCTATATTCATAGTTCCCTGTAAAGCCAAGAAAATGCTACGCATTAGAAACATAGTTTGTATGGATGGTGATTTGAGCAAAAGATTACATATGAATGACTTTTTTACCTTTTGGTGATGTTTCCTGTCTATTTTCCAATGCAAGTGGCTTCAACAATGACATTGTTTTGGTCAAGGCTAAAATGTCCTTCAGCACTGAAGTCGCATAGGATGAATATCACTGCTGACTTGTCCTTGATATAGTCCTCATAGCTAAGGTTTTGCAGTTTGGGCAATAGATGGTGCATGGTGACCTGGTTAATTGAAGACTGAATTGTTTGATTCTCATAAGTTGTAATGATAGTTTTAAGTTGCAAACAGAATGTATAATTGACTTGTTGGTTGCACTGTTTGCAGTGAGCAGTTTTTCCTTGGAGTATGCCATAGCATTTTGGACAGCATGCATGAAATGGATTTGAAAATGCATTTTCTGCTTTTAGAGTACCAGAAACCTATAGAATATGGTTCTCCATTGTTAGAGGAAACAAAAAATAGAGGCTCGGATGCGATAGTTAAAACAAAATGAATGTTGTTACCTTAAAAGTTGAATTTAGCAGGGTGTTGAGTCTTTCCAAGCTTCTTTTGTCATTCAAGTTACAAATGAATGTTGACTGACACGTGTGAAATGTGTTCTTTTGATCTGTTTTCCTCACAATATTCTTGAAAAGTATTGCAGGTGTTTTATTTGTATGCAACTGGTCTTCGATTGCAAAGTATTGTTGCTCATATGTTGACCGTAATAGCACTTGCGATTCAATGAGAGAATTAGATTTTGTTACGGAAATTGTTATAGAGACCATTGTTGAACGAGAAAAGGTTGGCACTGAAAGAACAGGGAAAAGTTTTGAAGACTAAAATACCTATGCTCTATCTATGTCATTGTGGCCATCTTTGATGTCAACTGTAAATTGGGTACCCATTTTCTTGGCACCAACTACTAGTGCAGCTATTGTGCCAGTTGGGTACTCATTTATAGTTGTTAGCAGCTAGCTGATAGTCGTACTTGGAATAAATTTGTACGCTTGACAGAGGCGTGGGATGTCCTCATAGGCACACATGCAAAATATGGAGGCATATAGAAAGCAAATTAACTCTTTAATAATCCCATGAAACATAGTATTCGAATAAACAATACTAAAAGTAATCTAAAATACGAATATATAATCAAAGTATATGAATACGTTGAAGCACTATGAAACCCTACTTGCATTTCTTGTATCAAATAGACAAAAAAAATGAAAAGTTACCTCTTTTGACCTCAAGCAATTCATCCCTCACTGTCCAGCGTGCAACTCTGCAACTACAAAATACCTTGTTCGGTCACACAATAGACCACTATGAAATATAGCTTCTTTATGCACTTTATAGTCTTTATATGCATGCATGCATACAAGTTTGCATGTATATATGTGTACATGTAATTATGTATATATGGATGCATGTATCTATGTTGCCATGTATGTATGTGTGTATATAACAGATTACTATTGCATTTGTAAAATGACCCCATTCAGTTAGCAGCTCAATTTTTCTCAGCCCTTTACATGTTAACCAAGAGTTTTGAAGCTTTTGTTGTTCATTGAGAGTCTTTGAAGCTTAAATGTCACACTATATGTAGCATTTTACGCAATAGCTCTATCATTCATGATGATTTAGGCAGGTTCATATTTCCTCATTGATCCTTGTATTGTCTCATATCTAAATAATTAGGCAATTGCTAGTTAGCCTTTAAGTACATAGGAATTCAAAGAAAGAAATGATTGCAATTAGCCTTTTGTACATTTGAACTATTAATCAAAGGCAATCAGCAAACTAGCCCTAGAAAACCACGTTCGTGTTAATGTGTTGAATACCATGTATTTGTGCATGGGTGTATATGGAGCCTATGAATTGTGATTTCTACCATTATGTAGTGCTTACTATTACTTTGATGACAATAGAAAAGCTCAAAGCAACACACTGTTCACTCATAGTTCAAAAGCTCTCATTATCGCACGTGTTGACATAATTTTGGTTCCAAAGCCCTCTTTATGGAACCACTTTGCAGTAGTCAATAATATATAGACTTTACAGGCTTCACGTGCATGAAGTAAAATGGACACGAGGATTTCTACATAATTCCTATCAAACACAGATGAAACCTTCGCATTTCAACAAGAAACTTGAATAAATAATACTAAAAGTAGTTTAAAATATGGATTTATAATCAAAGTATAGCAATGTCTTAAAGCACTATGAAACCCTACTTGCATTTATGTTTGCATGTCCCTAGTTTAAACATTTAATTATTGGTTCTTGATTATGGAATGAAATGAACTAGGACAAATGGAAATAGAATGACTCCATGGAATTGGAACATCAATGTTTGCATGGCTTTAACATGATAGCAGATTTACGTACATGAGACTTATTTGAATCTCATATGTCATAGTGTATGTGGTATATTAGCTAGTTGGATTAACATGATAGCTTTCAAACAAGTTAATTCAGCGATCAATCAAGCTAATTGGCTGATGAATTAATTGTGTTCCATGGTTAGTCATAGCTAATTATTGGTCATCTTTATCCTCCAAATCAGTTAAATCAATGTTGCTTATTCACATTCACAGATACATAATCTTTGTAAACATTTTGTATGCTTTTAATAGGAAAAGAGCTTTAGAACAGGATATGTACATTCATCTAAGCATCATAAGACATAGATTTCTGACAGATATAATGGTTTGTAATGCTATCATGAATATGCATACGAAATAGAGAAGCACAGGCAAAAACATTTAAACTGTTTGACAGAATTCCTCAAAGAAATGTTGGCTCTTGGTGTGTAGTGATTGCAAATTATGCAAAGAATTATTTGTCAAAAAAAGCTTCTTGCAAACATTCAAGCAAATCAACTAGATAGCTGACCAAGTTAACTGTGAATCAAGTTACTTGGCTAGTCAATGGAACTAGTTCATTGATAGATCAGTTTTCTTGAATAGCACACCAAATCAATTAAACCAATCATGGCCATTCATATGCAATAAAAGGAATTTCTTGAAAAGGCTTTATAGACAGGGAAGCAAATGCAATCGCTAGGAGTAAACCAAAATTGCAAAATCCTTGCCAATATCTTCCTTTTTGTTTCTTGTGCTACAAATATTCAACAGGCTATAGCTGTCCATATTAATTGTATCCCTTCGCCTATGTTGAAGCCATCTGTTTATTCTATTGCTTTCGCTATTATTTCATGAAAACTAAAGCGTCATAGTATATGTAGCGTAGCAGCTAATAAGTCCATCTCACATTTTGGTCATGACAATTTAATTTGTTGCATTTGTCTCTGAACCATTAATCAAAGTCAATTAGCAAACAAGTCAATCTTACACTTCACTCATGCAAATTAAGTCAATTCTATTTTTTACTCATTAATGAAATTAACTAATCAGCTTAACAAGATAGCTTTGAAAAAAGTTAGGTTAGTTATCAATCAAGCTGTTTGACTGATGAGTCAATTGAGTTCAATAGTTAATCATAGTAATAGCAAACAAATGCATGTTAGATGATGTCATTGTTGAAACCCTACTTGCATTTCTATTTGCATGTGCCTGGTTTAAACATTTAATTATTGGTTCTTGATAATGGAATGAAATGAACTAGGACAAATGGAAATAGAATGACCCCATGGAATTGGAACATCAATGTTTACATGGCTTTAACATGATAACAGCTAATAAGTCAATTTAACATGATAAATCCTTATTTGATGATGTCATTGTTAAATTTGCTTTTGTGTCCCTGTCTACACTTTTGCTACAGCTTGAAGCAATGATGCTTCATGGTTCAAGTATTAAGTGTAACTGGAAACCTTTCTTGACTTACATCCGTTGATTTAAATCTATTTGGAAACCATACTTGCAGTGGTTCTTTAGGCACGATGCAAAACAACAATGTAGTTAAAATGCATAGCAAAAGCCTATAAAGAACCATGCTTGCACTTGTGCATTTGGAATTCAAGAACCTATGACAAATAGACTACTAGGTTAATCTGCTCCCAATTGATGCTTGTTTCCATTGAATCTAAAAAAAAACCAGCTAGTGTATTTCGGTCTTTTGGCTATTAGTATCCATTACACTATCACTGTCATCCATTGCAATTATAATTTTGGGAGTTGTTTGCACAAATGTGTTTTCATGCATTGTGAAACCCAACTTGCATTTCTGGGATAAAATGAAGCAAAATAAATATAAGTAGCTATTTTTTGCCTTGACTAACTTGTCTCTTGGTATTCATTCAATGAGCACATGAACTTTTGCTCTGTCATTGTAAACGCCTCCTTTCTATTGATAAAACCTGTCAGTTTTCTAACCTATATCTTTGCTTAAATTTATTTGTATATGTCATCTTGTTCCAGACTCTCAGTAAAGAAAGAGTCTCTATATTCTAGCACCAAAGAAAATGCATTAACGTCAAAGGAGTTTGAAATTGAAGATAGCAAACCTAATAGCGCTCGCTTGGATAAACTGTTTTCTATAGTGACAATTTTATTAGCTCCTAGTGTCAAGGCAGGAATACTTATGCATTCAGTCGAAATGCTTTTAACTGGTAGCATTGACCAATCACATTTCACCATTTAACATATTACTTTTTTTTTTGTATAGTTTGAATTTGGAGAGCTATTTTAGATATTGGAAAATTAGCATTTATCTATTATTCTATTCGCCCGAGTAGTTTTATAAATCATTTTCATTTTCAAGATTCGGGAAAATGCGAATGCATAGATTGATTAAAAAAATTGAGCAAAGGCATAGTTTAAAAGTTGGTGGCTAGAGGTACGTAATCCATGGATACAGGTTAAATGCATTGAAATGTCAAGAAACTACAAGTGCATAAATTGATTAATTAAAATTAAGCAAAGGCATAACTTATTAAACTAGCGGTTGGATGTACGTGATGCATTAGTATAAATTAAATGCATTGAATGGCATCTGGCTCAAGGCGAAGGCACTGAAATGGCTTGGAGGCTACGCGTGGCCAGCGTACTTTGGTCATTTAATATAGAGTTAAGTTACTTGGTATGCATTTCTATTACTTTGCGTGTGTTGTTTTTTGTGTTTTATAAGCTCTTGTTCTGAGGAAGAGTTTACCTACTGTGTCAGTGCATGTATGTATGTATACATGTTTCTACGTGCATATGCATTTACCTATGTGCATATCTATGTAGACATTTGTAGGTGCATATATGCATATATGCATGTGACTCTTGATATATCTATGCATATATGTATTTATGCATATATGTGTGTGTATAGATGCATCTATGTGTGTATGCATGCAATCATATGGATGCATATATGTTTATGTCCATACATGCATTCATCTGTCTTTACATGGATGTATCTGTACATATATATACATGTGTATACATATATGTGTGTGTCGATATGTCTTTTCTAGGAAAGAGTTTACAGTGACAGGGCAAAGGCTGTCATGGTTCCAAAAAAGGACACCTGCAGACAAGCTACTCCACATTGAGTTCCACAGTGCTCAGCCTATGCTATTCTTTAGAGACTAGTTCCTTGGACAAGCAATTATCTTTTGTCCTGTGTGCAATGTGAGAGCTTAAGAATAACTTGATGCTTATAAGTCCTATAAAGATTATATATCTTGAATTACTGCAGAACTGTTCCATAGTGCAAGCTTTACAGCCACTGTTCTGTTAGCATGTCCCATAATGGGACCTTACAAACAATATGAGGACAATGTGTTGAGAGGACTGTACAAACTGTCAGGCAAATGCAATTTACAGATATAAGCCTAAACTCCACAATTGCTTTCATCTCCCTCGTTGTCATAAACAAAGTCAATTAAAAAATATGATTCCACTTGTTCACTGATAGTATTGGCATGCAATTTCCTTGAACAGTCTTGAAAAATAGAATTACTCACACACCAATAAGGATTCTAATTTGTAACATTCCTATCCAAATCATCTTCATTGAATAAGATGTTGTGGCATACATTCATTGGATGTATCTCATCATCTTTCTTATCAAGATGCCAACTACCTTGGTTTGTATTTCTCCTTGGGTGTGTCTAGATGCCATGAGTTATAAATTCTACTTGCATGTAGCTTCATTGCACAAGTAATAGTAAGTGCTACATAAGGGTCCAAAATAAACTTATGCATATGGAAATGAAATGACTCCATTTAGTTAGAAAATCAATACTTATGTCGCTTTCACTATTAAGTGATAGCTGGTTTGGCATTGAACAATAGCTAGAAATTGTTTCCACTAGAACTTAACAGTGCTAGCACAAGTCTATATTGTTTTTTGGCTTAGTATTGATAAGTTGTCGTGGCCTATTTACACTTTTGTAGGTGCTTAAGCAAATATGGGATCTATTCCATTGATTGTTGTTACAAAGCTTATGCCATCATTGCAATAACAGAATTACACTAGTGCATGCATATGCAAAAAAATGTTCTATATTATAGAGTACACAAATAGCAATAAGTATTTAAAAATTATAAAATGCAACTTGCATTTGAAGAAACAAAAGTTCTTACTTGGGTTGTTTCTCGTTCAAATGAATCTACATAAGAATTATGTTTTGTTTTTCATGAATAGCATAGTATCTGTCACTCACTGTACTCATTTGTCTAAATTGTCCTTGTAACAGGGATCAATGCTTTCAACTATATTTAAACAATCATGCACAAACTGTACTAGGGAAAATTTCTTGTGCCTATCACAATTTGTACTTCCCTACAATTATACTTGATTGTTCAATAGCAGATTGCAAGGTTAGTTTTCCAAATTGTCTTTTTGCTTTTCTTGAAATGCAATTGAAATTCTTCAATATAATAACTGCATAAAGTTCTTTTCCATGTATTCATTTTGTCATCTTGTATTCCTCATTTCTTTGAACATAAATCATTTAGAGACCTGCTTCCACATATACAAACTATGTCCATGTTAATATGGTAGACACTATGATTTGTGCATAATTCTATAAGGATACCATGTGTTATGATTTCTGCTTCAATGAAATTTGATGATACAGTTAATAGTTACTGCTAGACAACCAAATGAAATTAACTTAGGTAAATGAAAATAGAATGACCCCATCCAATTGCAAAATAAACATTTTTGTGGCTTTTACATGATAGCAGGCTTACAGCCACAAGACTCCTTTGAAGCTTAAATGTCACAGTATATGTAGCATATTACCCAATAGCTCTATCTCACATTTCATTCATGTGGATTTAGGCAAGTTCATATTTCTCATTTACCCTTGTACCGTCTCATATTGCTCATTGCATTCCCTGCAACCACATTTTCCTGAGGAGTTTTGTAAAACAGTTCACTTGGATTATAAATGCTTTTGTATTTTACATGTTTGCCTATGAGAACAATAACCACGACCTCTGACAGAATTTAAATGCTTACTGGCAGAAAGCAAGTTTCTACTGCATTCTTTTGTCTATCTCTATGCAAATGAAAATTTGCATTCTGCTATAATAAATTCTCTAGTGCATTAGGTACTTTAAAGCGCAATTTTTTGGATGTTGCTCATGTTCCAGGTTTGATTCTTTTTGGGGGTTATAACTACCTACTATTGCACTAGTTTCCCATTTTTTGTTCTAGAAATGAATGAAAATATAAACAAATAATCATATACAATAGTTTTTCTTTGACAAATTTTGTTAAATAGTTCACCTGTTTTCTGTATGCTCCCATTGTTTGCATTTATGCCTACGAGGACAATAACCACGACTTTTAACAAAACCCCTCTATCCTTTGTGCTTTGATGACAACAGAAAAGCTCAAAGCAACACACTGTCACCTCATTGTTTGAAAGCTCTCATTATCACACACATTGACATTATTTTGGTTCCAAAGCTCTCTTTATGGGACCGCTTTCCAGTACACAAAAACAACACACACAAAGTAATAAAGATGCATAGCAAGTGGTTTAACTCTATATTAAATGACCAAAGTACCCTGTCCATGCATGGTCACCTAGCCACTCCAGCGCATTCACCTCCAGCCAAATGTCATTTAATGCATTTAATTTGCATTCATGCCTTGTGCTCACATTTTCTTGATATTTTAATGCGTCTAATCTATATTCATGGATTATGTACCTCTAGCCACCAACTTTCAAACTATGCCTTTGCTTAAATTTATTTAATCAATTTATGCATTCACATTTTCCCGAATTTAAAAAAAAAAATGATTTGTAAAGCTACTCGGATGAATAGAAAAATAGATATATGCTAATTTTCCAATATATAAAATAGCTCTCCAAATTCAAACTATACAAGAAAATAAGTAATCTGTTAAATGGCGAAATGTGATTGGTCAATGCTACCGGTTAAAAGCATTCCGGGCAAATGCATAGACAAACTAAAAATGGGTTCACATGAAAGAGCTTTTGATTCTGAATCCATATGCATACTTTGATTCAAACTAGTGGCTGAAGGTACATAATTCACTGATGCAAACTCAATGCATTTGATGGCATCTGACTAAAGGGAACGTTGTTTGCACTGCTAGTTACTCTTTGAATATATAACAAGGTTAAAGGGAAAAACTCTCACTATCACACATGTTCACATAATTTTCGTTCCAAACTTTTCTTTATGGGACTGTTTTGCAGTAATAAAAAATATACAAACTTTGCAAGCCTCACATGCAACCATGCATCTTGCCCAGAGATACACATATACATCCATCCATGTGTACTGCAATACATGCATCTATGTACACATGCAGCCATGGATATATGTATCTATGCAACATCATATGCAATCCATGGATATTTCCATACATGTATATTGAAGCATTTATGTATCCAGCTATGCATCTATCTATCTATCCATGCAACTATGTTTCTATGTATTCTTCTACCTGTAGATGCATCCACGCATATATGTATCCGTGTTTCTATGTGCAAATGTACACATGCATTTATCCATATATGTGTCAATGTATCTATGAATACATCTATCCATAGATACATGTATCTACGCATCTATGGATACCATGATAGATGTCCACATCCATGTACCTATGGTTACATGTATCAAGTAGCTCGGTTCCAGGTCTTGACTCTACAGCAACAACATCACCTATGACTACACAGATCTGCAAAATAAGAAAACATGAAACACTCAAAGTAATCATAGTGCATCTCTAGTCACTTAAATCTACATTACATGATAAATCCACATTCTATTTAATGCATTCACTTTGAAAGATAATCAAGTGAATAGCTAAATACCACTTTCCAAATTAAAAAAAAACAACTTTGCACACATCAACTTCCAGAATTAAATACCAATATGCACAAAGTGATCATATTACTCTAACTAGACGACTATGAACTGCATGTTACCTATGCACTCTAAAATATAAAGATACATACCATCCTTATGCACTTATGCACAAATACATACTGTCTAACATATATACATAATTACATGTATACATATATACATGCAAACCTGTATACATCGATGCATACAAATACTATGTTTCATGGGATTATTAAAGAGTTCATTTGCTTTCTATATGGTTCCATACTTTGCATGTGTGCCTATGAGGACAATAATTGCAGTACCCAGAACCACAAACGAGTTACTGGAGGCGATAAATAGTTCCTTTCCTCAGTTTTCTCTTACTTTAGAGGTTTAAAGCACATAGTGAAATTGGCAATCTGAGCAAAAAAAATTGTGCTTCACTTGCTCATTCATTCCAAAGCTCTTTTTATAGCACAGTTGTGCATTGCCTCCAAGACTCAGATGAATCCTTGGTATTTCAAGGAAACATTCAATTGCATAACACTAAAAATGGTCTAAACTATGATTCTATAATCAAAGTATCCAGATACATTGCAGCAATGCGAAACCCAACTTCCATTTAACATGTACAATGAAAGTAAACAGAACGAAAAATGCATTTGCTTTAAAGTTTTTAAAGCAATTTGAATAGATTGTCTAGCCACTGTCGAAAATATGGTTTTCTATCAACATAGTCCTTGAACCTTCTTTAGGTCTGACTGCTACTTTGTTAATTCATTTTGATTGAAAGGTCAAAATGTGAAATGTCCCCAGGGATAATTATACTTACCTATTTTAATTGTCATATATTCAAAGACTAATTAGCAATCCAAACAACCTCCCCTTTAGTCAGATGCAATTCAATGCATTAATTTTGTATCAATGAATTATGTACTTTCAACCACCAGTTTTAATCAAAGTATGCATATGGATTCAGAATCAAACTCTCAAAATAAATGCATATATAAATGTGTCTTTTTCTTCATTTCATAATGTATCTATGTATCCATAGATGCAATCATGCATATATCGATTTATGCATATATCTTGTCATCTCTTTATGCATTTGTCTATATATGTATGGCTGTATCTATGGGTGCATGTATACCTCGATTTATGTATATTTGCACCTATGAATTACATACACACATCCATGTATATATGCATCTATTGATGGCTTCCATGGATACATGTATATATGCATCTATCGACTCATGTACCCATGTATATATGACAGCTCACTAGTTCCAAAGCTCTCTTTATAGGATAGTTGTGCATTGCCTCCAAGACTCGCATTAATCCTTTGTATTTCAAGGAAAGATTCGAATGGATAACACTTAAAATGATCTACACTGATTTTATAATCAAAGTTTACAAATACATTGCAGCAATGCAAAATCCGACTTCCATTTAAGATGTACAATGAAAGTAGACAGAAGCAAAAAAGCATTTGCTTCAAAGTTTCTAAAGCAATTTTAGCAGATAGTCTACCCATTGTCCAAAATATGGTTTTCTATTGGTACTGGTGCCTATATGAAAATATGCATACATCCATGTATACATGTATTCATATCTCCATGTCTCCATGTAGTTCTGTTTTCTATGTATTCATGTGTCTGTTGATGCATCCATGCATATATCTATGAATAGCTCTACATATTTCTCTCTCCATGTTTTTAATGTTCTCCACTGCATCAACATTTCCATTTCCTCAGTTTTATGAGCTTCCATTTTTTTTTTTCATAGTATATGCATAAGAACTTCCACTTTGTCTTCTATTTTGACTCTTCTATCCATAAATATCATTATATTTTTATATCCACTCTTCTATTGTTGCATTTCAAGGAAGCTCAAGGATCTCAGTACCCTGTTCAGAACGAAGGAGAGTGAGAAATGCAACATGGGTCTTTTTTCTGTGTTTATATTGATGGACTCAGCCCTATGATGATTTTTAAAAGCATAACCAATACCAAACTAGACATTCTTCCACCCCTTGTTGCAAGAAATAATCACTTCATACGCTATTGATTCCATTCATTTCCATTTCCACCCTTGCACGTCCTTTTTTCTCAAATCAAATCCATTTCAAAATCCATTTATTTGCTTGTGTTGCATCATACCAATGTGTTGCATTCCTTTTTTCATTAAATCCACCTCTCATTGAAATTTTCATTTCTTGCATTTAATTCTAAGCATATAACTTACAAATCATAAATTCATACCATTTACATTCCCATTCATTCTCATGCCCACCATCCCATATCCTTGCCTCCCATGTCAAATACTTTTTATAACTTATTCATATACCTTATTTGCATCTCACCATTCTCTCAATTCGCTCTCTTTCTTCCACTCACATAGCTCATTCTTCTTTTTAACACTCACATATCTTTATCTATCTACACCTCAAATATACCTTCATCCATCACAACAAAACTCACACCATACCAAGCAAAGAAAAAGATGAAGAAAATATCAAGGTTATGCAAATAAACACCGAGGGCTTCAAAAATAACACTCATAACATAGAATAGTATTCAAGTATTATTTTCAAAATTTATTTTCTAAACCTTGTTTATTACAAATCCCTAAAAGCACATATAACAGTTTCTTCAACCCTATAATGTGTAATCAGATTTAACAAATATTTACATGTTTGAATGCATTCAAATGCATCATTACGTATCCTTTATACACTTGTTCAAAAAACAATATTGTATATGTTTCAAATGCAAACTGTTCGTGACATTTCTTGCTTTATGCACACATGCATTTTTAGATTGTTCTCTGTGTACCAAATTACATGGACACATCTATACATCCATGCATGCATAAATGTTTACATGGATCCATATATTTATGCATTCCTTCGATATATGCATTGCTGATATATAGTTTGTTTTCCCTGTTTTCCTTTCACTTGCTACTGCAAATGCTACTTGAGCCTCAATGTGCTTTCACAGATCTGTATGTCTACTAGATTTTACTGTTTGCCATTCAAATTTCTCATTCGCATGTCATGTATGCTTTTCATTCTTCTTTGCATTGTGTGCACATGGATACATGTATACATGCTTGCATGTATACATGGATGCCTCAAGCATTCTTACAAATGTTTAAGATTATTTGCATTCAATACTTGAAACAAAATAATAATACTTTTTTGCAAGAGCTTCCTGGGTAAGATCATAAAGGAATTTGTTACTGCAAATGTAAATAGTATTTTTATATCTATTCTTCTCTTCTCACATTTCGAGGAAGCTCAAGGATCTTGGAACTTTGTTTAGTCCAAAGGAGAGTGAGAAATGGGACATCAGTCTTTCTTTTGTATTTGTATTGAGACACTCAGCCCTATGATGATTTTAAAAAGCATAACCAATAACAAAATAGACATTCTTCCACCCTTTCTTGGAACAAAAGTTCACTTCATACCCTATCGAATCCACTCATTTCCATTTCCACCCATGCACATCATTTCTTCTCAAATCAGATACATTTCAAAATCCATTTATATGCTTCTCTTGCATCACACCAATCTCTTGCATTCCTTTTTTCTCTCAATCCAGCTCACTCATTCAAATTTTTATATCTTGCATTTAATTTTAAGCGTTAAACTCAAAAATGATAAATTCATATCATTTACATTCCATTCATTCTTACATCCAATTTCACATATCCTTGCTTCCCATACCTAATACTTTCCATAAGGCATTCATATACCTTACTTGCATCTCATCATTCTCTTAATTCCTTCTCTTTGTTGCACTTACATCGCTCATTGTTCTTTACCACTCTTACATATCTTTATATATCTATAGCTCAAACATACCTTCATCCATTAGAACAAAATTCACACCATACCAAAGGAAAAAATAAAGAAAATATCAAGGTTATGCAATTAAACACTGAGGGCTTTGAAAATAACTATCACAACATAGAGCTATATTCAATACTTCCTTTCAAAACATTTTTTTCTATTCTTTTCAAAACGTCTTTTCCAAATCCTGTTTCTTACAGATTCCTAAAAGCACATATGACAATTCCTCAAAGCCTATAATGTATATTTAGATCTCACAAATATTTACATGTGTCCATGCATCCAAATGCATTGTTAGATATACTTTATACACTTGTTCCACAAACACTAATGTATTGTCGTTTTGTTTCAGTCACTAATGTTTTTAAAGTTCTTGTTTAAGATGCAAATTATTTCTAACATTTCTAACTTTATGGACGCAGGCATATATAGATTCTTCTTAACATACCAAGTTACATGGACACATGTACACATTCGTGCATGCATACCTCTTTACATGGATCCATATTTTAATGCTTTCGTTCCATATATGCATTCATACTAACTAGTTTATTTCTCTTGTTTTCTTTCATTTAATACTGCAAATGCAACTTCAGTCTCATCACACTTTCAGGCTTGCTCAGGTGCCAAGGATGCTTTTCACTCTTCTATGCATTGTGTGCACATCGATACATGTATACTTCAATGCTTCAAGCATTGTTACAAATGCTCCTCTCTCGATAATTTGGATGCAAAGTGCTACAAACATGTAAACTATTTTACTGTACCTACATTTTATCTTACCTAATAAGATTCTGTATATCTTTTCAAATTATTTTTTGTTTAAAATATATACACAAAAAAATATTCATTTGTATTACATTAACAACATTCAAATCTAATTTATAATAAAATCAATACCTTTGTACTTTTTAATCTATGAATTTATCGTAATATTTATTCCACTTATTACATTTTAATAACTTATATAATTACATTTTATTTTATATATACACAAATTTAATCTTAGGTAGTAAGGTTCTTTATTATATTTTTGCAAATTACTTATTCTTTATTATATAAACACAAATTTTTATTCATATAACATAAAAAATATTAAAATCTTATTTATAATAAAATCAATAGCTTTATACTCATTCATCTAACAATTTATTGTAATATAATTACATCATTCTATACACGAAAATATCTTATCATATTACATAGATAGCATTTAAATCTTACACCTATCAATCTTCCAAAAAACATTAACTAATCTTACAAAATTTTTACTCACATGAGCTAACCCTATCAATCTTTCACCTAACACTACTATTTCTATTAGCACTTGCATATTCTGATATGATAAACTAAAATAACTCTATTGTATTAATTAACATAGCATGTGTTTTACAACAGTACACTAAACATAATTTTATTTTCAAATAGACATACAAGCAAACAAAAGAAATATGGTAAATTTTGTTTCACCATGCATTGCTGCACTACTAAAAATTACTTCAAACTTCTCTAGCTATTTTTAATACATTTATATTCCTATCTGCTATCTAAAAACTTTTCCTCACTCATAGCTACATGCTTTTTACCTCTCGGCAGGAACTCGATGCTTGTGTCACTTGTTCTCAATTGGTTCCTACTTTCCTTTTGATTAGATATAAGGATGTGAGTTTACATTGTCCTTGGGTTTGTCCTCTCATTTTTTTAATTAATTTTTGTGGGAGGTTTTTCTTGTGTCATTCATGACATTATAAACATTAATTGTATTTAAAGGTTACATACAAATTTTTACAAGAGAGATGCTTAATATGTTCAACAATATAAAAAGTGTAAAGTAAAATATTTAAGATAATTAATTTCATTTATGAGATCAATTATAATCACATTCTATATTTTGATTGATTGTTATACATTTCCTATAATAGAAACACATTTTCACTCATTTACCTATGTTAATAGAAAATAATACCTACCATAGTAGTGTCAAAATAATGCAATTAGGAAGGTGGTTCAATATTAAAAAGGTACACAACAAGTATTTTCATCTAAGTTGTTAATACAATCTTGCTATAGTTTCATCATTATCTCATGATGTTCATGATGTCTTGCTGCCCAATTACTAATTTCAATGTATTACATTGGTTTTGCACCAATTCATGAATTTGAGTCTTGATTTTTTCTTTTTCTTTTTTAATTTTTCCCATGTAATTACATTGAGAGGCATGCTACAATGGCAACAAGGACTCTCATATCTTGGTCATGTACATAAAAACAAATTAACTTAAATTTACAACCGTTTACACTTCAAATAGTTAACATTTAATAAACATAAATTCAAAAAGTAACATATAAATACACAATATTTACTACACTTTTTAAAGCAAAAACAAAAGAATTATCAAAACAATGAATTATTTTTTAATTAAAATTAAAATTTACATGCAAAAGTAAAATAAATCTTCAAATAAATATAAAGTAAAAAAATAAAATAAAATAATTTTTAAATATATAGACAATTGAAGTTATTTGAATTTCAATTATGTTCATATATCAAATAAAATAATTCTAAAGTAAAATAAAATAACTCTTAAGTATCTTTGACATTTATATATATATGTATTCAATATCTACACTAGTTTCAATTGTGTACAAAATATTGGTGGTATGTTCACACAACTAATTATAATATGATTTCTTACTGTGATCTTCTATAAGACATGGTCACGATATTCATGTAATTTCATACTATGTTTTGCTATTTATTTGAATGTTATGGTCAACCTTAATGTATTCAATATTTATGTTGTACACAACATATTGCAATTGTATGAAATGAATTATGATATTAAACATGCATTAAACATTTAAATGGATTTAATATGTGATTCAATATATTTAATAATGTATATAACACTATCTATATATATATATATATCTTTTAATATTTAAGAGTAATACATTTTAATACGACTTTTAACATAATGTATGCTAAAAAATAAATGTATTTGATATTGTAAAAATGAGTTTTTAAAATGGTCCATAGACCTTTATAATAGAATAGCACAATGCACCAATACAAGTTCCACAAAGAATGAAATTGTCAAAAGGAATAAAGATGATTAAATTGTAGACGACTATTGAAAATAACTTATAAATTAGTCATTCTTATGGTTAGTACTTATCATGTCATTGTTGAGTATTTTTAGAAACAATCATAAATGTTAATAAATTCAAAGACCTTACAAAATTCTTCTTTCTTATAAAATCATAAAAGACCTCTTAAATTATGCCACCTAAAAATTATAGCAATACTTTAATGTGCTATTAAATGATTGATAAGTATAAATATTTATAGTCTTGTTGACCATTAAATAAAATAACTCTTAAGAGAAATATAAAAATGTGATGAATCTTTTTTCTTTGATAAAAAAATTGGTTTAGGATCAAGAATCAAAAAGGCCATGGTCTAATGAGGGGTGAAACCAAGGTAGAAAATTATTTCATTAACAAATAGAGCTATATATTTAACTGTCAACCTCACCCATCAAACTAGGCTAAAGCCACTACAACGCATCTACCCAAAGCAAAAACTAAACCCAACAAATCTTCTTGTTAGGGTATGTAAAAGATGAGGGTTGAGGAAAATTACGTAGGCCTCATGCCACTCAAATGTAGCCACTTACATTTTTCACATGACACGTCCAAACCATAAACCTTCACCTCCTCTACTTCTTCCTTAGAATCATCATCATTGCTTCGGTTTGAGAATGTGGGAATGGCATGAATTGGAAGAGACACCTTCAAAGACTTTACAATTTCTTCCACATTATGTTGAAGACAAAGTTGGTTACACTTGAAAGAGATTGAGCTGCATCAAACACGTTCCACCTATTGCAAGAATAACCAAGGTTTGGAACAACAATTTCACCATTACTCAGTAAATACAAACATTAGGGGACTTGTACATGCTTTTCCCTAGCTCCCATATCCTCGCCATCCAAAAATGAAGGTTGGGGTCTTGAATCTCCTTGTTTGTAAAGTTCATGAAATCAACCACTACTTACTTGCTAGAGACTCGACACTTTCCTTGCTTCAAAGATTTTTCCTCTACAACCATCTTCCCTCACTTACTACCCCTTATTCTACCACCTTCACACTGCAAGCCAACATAAGACACCATGACACTTGAATCCTTGCACAATCTATGCAAACAATTAACACTTGCCAAAGCCCTCTCAAAGCATCTTGACAAAATTGCCACCTAGATAAACCAACATATAATTGCTTCGCACACTATATTCATTATTATTATGATGTCTTTTGCCACCATTCCTTCCCCTTTAAACAAACGACTCTTAAAAATAAAAATATATATTTGAAAATATAGATATTGTGATATTGCTATCAAGATTCAACTGTGTAGTTTTATGAGTCAAACTCATTGACCCATGTTTCATGAGTAGTGATTCACAAGAACCCATCTCTCATGATAATGAATGGTGCACTTATGAATGGTTCATAAGGCACAACACTTGTTGAAGGTTTTGTAGATGGGGTTGCAAGCTAAGTGGGCTTAACCTTGGGGAAAACTCTGTGGTTAAGCGCACTTGAGCTGGAGTAGTACTAGGATGGGTGACCTCCTGGGAAGGTCCAATGCTTCACCTTTGTGAGCATCACCTAGATGCAATGAGTGCTAAGTGGACCATTTATTATCATAAGAGGCGGGTTCTTATGAATCACTACTCATGAAACAAGGGTCAATGAGTTTGACTCGTAAAACTACACGGCTGAATTCTAATAGCAATATCACAATTTAACACGCTGTGGAAAATACCTCCTACTTATCAATATAGATATTTATACCTATCAATTATTTAATTTCATTCTAAAATTAGATTAGACTTGGACCCACTTTTATATAAATTATACCTATTAATTATTTAATAACATCTTTCATATACTACAACTAATTCATAGACTATACCTATCAATTATTTAATAATACCTTCATATGCTACAACTAATTTAAATTATACGATCAGAAATAAGCTATAATGGTATATACGAATTAGATCTCTTAAATGTGACCTCACCAGCTCTCAGCAATACAATAACTAACGTTCTCTCTCCAATTAGTATATACCAGCGTCATTCTCGAAATTGGTTAGCTGCTCACATGAGCAATCAAAGAACTCTCACGCCATCTCGTATGCACAAAGCTGAATAAAAACAATATTCAGGCATGTGGACAAACCACCGAATCAGAAATAAGTGGGTCTCTACCAAGATATTTTTTAGTGATCACTGATAAAATGGGAAAGACCCATAATCAGTGTAAATCTTTAGGATAAAAGAATACTCATTAATTTTGGACACGAAAAGTGGGTCCAAGTCGAACCTAATTTTAGAATGAAACTAAAATACAGGCCTAGGGAATCGTATTTATGTGTCCTCCCTTTACACATTTCGAAGTCCCGATAATATTGTTTATTTCTCCTTTGCTTTTGGGATCAGTCTCCTTTTATGTGTATATATAGCTATCTGTCCTGATAATTTTTGCGGGGCATCTTGATCTTGAGCACTTGTGTGAGGTTGTTGAAGGAAAACATGGGACAGGGAAGAGTAGATATGGAGGTGAGGCTCGATGGGGTGGCTCTTATTACTATTACCAATCCGCCTGTAAATTCTCTCGCAATACCAGGTACTCTTCTGCTTCACTCTGTTTACTTTTAATTTTAATAAATTTTCTACAATGAGGGTATATATGATCAGAGGCCTGCGAATTTCCTATTCAAGCTGTTGTTTTTTTGGGCATTTGATCAATGGCGTGGATAACTTCCGTGCATGTGTTTTTTTGGATTTGTTCTTCTCGATTTTATCCATGGTGTAAAATTTATGAAGAGTGGTTATGGTTTATTGGGTGTTTGCTTGATTGCAATTTGTCCATGTTTCGGGTCTATTCATGCTCTCTATAGGATAGGCACGCAGATATGCCGAATTTGATTTTTGTCTAGGTTTTTTTTATTTCAAGTGTAAGAGACAGAGTGAACTGTATTTATAGATAATAAAAGAAGGAATTTTTCTTGCACTCTGGTGGAATGTTTTAGTGAAATCGTGCAGTTGGAGAAGAGAGACAGGGAAAAGGCAGAAAACACCTTACACAATTTAATTGCTCCTGCTAGGTTGTTGTCGAGGAAGGCATCTAGATCTTATAATCGTTCTTAGGATTAATTGGAATATTTAATTAGGTTAAATTGATGTTTATTTCATTTAGGGCTCCAGCTGAATTTTTGGTGAGGGAATGAACGATTATAGTTTTATACAGAGCCTAGACGCCCATCGGTGGCTTATGATATTGGTGATGCTTTTGTAATCTACGTGTCCATCCGTGGCCTATGATCTTGGTTCATAGTTGAAAGTGTAGTCGCTCAAGAACTCTCAATTAGAAGATTGGAAGAGTATCTGTTACATGGTAACCATAGTAACCCTAAACTAATCAAATTTTACTAACAAAAGAGATCTTTCAGCTTGTTTTCTGGTAGGCGACATGTCCATGAGATTGGATTCTGTGTCCAGTCATAGTAAGCGCCATGATTTACCACTAATCATAGGTCTTAAAGATGGTTAACTTCTGCTTATTTGGTGAAAAGATCAGTCTTTACCATTCAGAAAAACAATTCGTAAATTAGAGAAACCTTTAGGAGGATCAACCCCTCAATACCATTCAATGCTTGTTTTAACTTTTTTTCCTCAACACATCTTGGGTTATGTAAACGTGGTTTGGAGTAAGTTTGCATTGTACTCTACAATGGACCAGGAATCAGGATCAATCATAGTTGCCAGGAAACTCCATTATAGGAGCATGGACTGCAAATCCATCCCCGTACCTACAATTTCTGGTGAAAACATTTATAATACTATAGCTGTCTCCTTATTCATTTACTCATGTACCCTAATTTGATTGGTGTCCCCATCCCTGTACTGGTACCAGTACCCCTGCGGCTCTTAGGAACTATGGGTTTAATTCAATCTCTAATTGTTACATCAAGTACTTCCCAAATATGCTGGAGTTAAGAGTCACACTATTGCATTGTGGGGGTTTGAACGTGAGCCATGTTCTTACAAGTGACTCCTTGGACAGGACATTTCCCCGTTCCCCCCCTTTATATGACAAAGGGGATTTTTTCTGGAGAGTTAGATTATGTCCATCACTAATCCCAATGATGAGCAATGTAAATGACCCAAATGGTGATTCAAAAGTTCCTTCTATACCACTTTATCTGGAAGTTCTCTGTCTATTTAAGACATTTTGATTTGAGGTTTGATGTGATAGAAACAAGCTACCTTTTTGTATTTACTTAACATTAAAGCTTAGAATCAGTTTCCTGTGACAAGTTAGAAATATTTCCACGCAAATAAGGATATTGTTTCTTAGAGTTTAATGTTGGCAACTAAACACTTTTTCATGTGCAACCCGAACTGTGGTACAAGTTTGTGCTTTTTATGCATGTGTTGGGCATCTTATTTGCATTTTATGCTTTGGGTTTGGTGAATGTACTTATTCTAATTTCTAATGAATATTTATTTTTTTCTGTGCAGTCTTGTTAGGATTGAAAGAGAAATACGAGGAAGCTATGCAAAGATCTGATGTGAAAGCGATAGTCATTACTGGTATAAGCAGAAATGATGATTTGGTCTTGGTTAACTATTTTATTCTGAATGGATTTGTAACTACTGATATGTTATTTAGAACTTTGCAAGCGTGTATATGATAACAATGATAACAATAGTGTATTTATGTATGTCGTGTGTTTTTTGTGATGTTTGAGCAGCTGACAGTGGAACATTAATCTTTTCTTACAGGTTCAGGTGGTAAATTCTCTGGGGGTTTCGATATAGGAACACTAGGAAATGTAAAATCTGGAGGTATGAGAAATATGATTTATGTTTAGTTTCATCTGAACAAAGTCTTAAATTCTTGTTTCTCTGAATAAACCTTTCTGATTACACAGGAGCACTGCCCAACGGGGAGGAAATTTCAGTGGGACTTATAACTGGATTATTGGAAGGTAAATGTGACCAAAAATTATTTGCTTATTGCCATCTAGTATTTTTTTAATGACAGGGTAAGCTGATTTAGGCTTAATTTTATTTTTTATATGAAGTTTGTGCATTATTTTTTTTTTCTTAAAGATCAATTGTATATTACTGATATGCAATTAGTTGTATGAATATGTAGGTGCAAGGAAACCTTCAGTTGCTGCAATCCAAGGTCTTGCTCTTGGTGGTGGACTTGAGATTGCAATGGTATGCATTTGTGTCTTCTGATGTTATTATTTATACATATAGGATACTTAATAGAAGGGTTGAATATCTTCCTAGGTTTGTACACCCATGAGGCTGTTTAATTTCCTTTTTGTTTGTATTTGTTGAAAGGCATCACTAAAAGAGAATACCATTGGTGATATTGTTTATCCTTGCAGGCTTGTCATGGGCGCATAGCCACACCACAAGCTCAACTTGGGTTACCTGAACTCCAACTAGGAGTTATCCCTGGTTTTGGTGGTATGTTAACCTGGATTTGGTGAATTGAAAAATTATTATTACTGTAGAAAACTTGTTGATGCGAACTTATATAGGTAATTTGGAATCCTTCATAGATGGTGCTTGTTAGGGCCATGCAGTTCTTCAATGAGATTAGACCTGCAATTGTCACCTTTTGTGCTGATTTCAGTGATTCCCTTTAAACTTAAACGAGACCAATTGAGGATCTCCTTCCTTCTAATGGTATTGATCTCTCTGATGTAGGCACACAACGGCTTCCTCGCCTTGTTGGCCTCTCAAAAGCACTCGAGATGATACTTGTAAGATTTTTGTATCTTGCCCTCTTTTCATATCAAATGGTTTCTCTTTGTAATATTTTGGTGGTTTCTTCTTTTGACCATTTCTTTCCTCAAGTGATTTCTACTTCCAATTTGTCAATGCAGTTATCTAAACCAATCAAATCTGAAGAGGCAAGTGAGTTAGGGCTTGTTGATGCTATAGTACCACCTGCCGAACTGGTGAATACAGCTTGTTGCTGGGCATTAGACATTGCAGAGTTTAGAAGGCCTTGGGTACACAGCCTTTACCGGACTGACAAGTTAGAGCCTCTGGGAGAGGCACGTGAAATCTTAAAATTTACTCGAAGCCAAGCACAAAAGAGGGCTGCCAATCTCAAACACCCACTTGTTTGCCTTGATGTTATTGAAGAGGGTATCACATGTGGACCAATGGCTGGTTTGCGTAAGGTAGGAATGAGGGGTTTCATGTATATGTTTTATTGTTCAGTTCTCATAGTCACCGGCCTCTTGATTCTTTTTCTGGAACTATGATCAGCAAGTACTGATTTTTGGCTGGACAATCATCAGTGGTTGTTAGGAAAGAATATAAATCCCAATGACCTATTGAAAATATTTCTCACAGATCTCTGTTGTTTTTATTTTGGTGTGCTGGGCAGGAAGCAAGTGCTTTTCGAGAGCTTATCAAGTCTGACACTGCCCAGGCATTGATTCACATCTTCTTTGCACAACGGTCAACCTCAAAGGTGATAAACACCCTCACATTCAAAGAACAATTAATGAGCTTCATGGAGTTGGAATGTTAAGTTTTCCACTCACTTTTGGAACTTCGAATTGGGAGCTGGTTTTGCAGGTTCCTGGAGTCACAGATATAGGCTTAATGCCAAGGAAAATAAGAAAAGTAGCTGTTGTTGGTGGGGGTTTAATGGGCTCTGGTATAGCTACAGCGCTAATTCTTAGTGGCTATCCTGTGATACTTAAAGAAGTAAATGAACAGTTCCTTCAGGCCGGTCTTGACCGAATCAAAGGTCTGAATGCGATGTGATATTTTTGCTTATTGTTCTTGCATTTTCTCTTGTTTATCATCCTTTTCACTGTTTTTAAAGGGTATGCAAAGAGTATTATGACTACTGTTTATCCAGCTTCTTTTTTGATAATCAGGATCTGTATGATAAAATTAGTTGTGGCAAATTCAGTTACTTTCTACTAGGGGTATTATACTTGTTTGAGTAACCCATCTAGTATGCATTCAACTTGCTTCTCACTTTAGTCTGAATGCTTGCAGCAAACTTACAGAGTCGTGTAAAGAAAGGTAAAATGAGCCAAGAGAAGTTTCAGAAGACATTTTCATTAGTACAAGGAGTCCTTGGCTATGAAAGTTTTAGAGATGTGGATATGGTAATCGAAGTGAGTATACTATTCCATTTTGTTTTTTCCAGCTATTACTGAGCAATATCATCTTCATACTATTCAAGTTCTAAGTTAACAATTTGTTTTTGGATTTGGGTATGGGTATGCGAATCCGGTACGGGATTCAGTCAAAAAAAAATTTGGGGTTGGGTACGGCTTGGGTACGGCAATACAAAAAACATATAAAAATCAGAAATATATACTTATTTGCAGCAGTAATTAAGCTCAGAATACACCACCATATTAATAGTCTAATAACATAGCAAAAATACATCACCACTTTCATAGTCACTAAGTCAAGTATTAAAATATTACTATATTAGTGATTACTCGAATGTCATGATATAAAATTATAAATTAAAGTTCAAACATAAAATATCAAGTGTTTACAATCAGCTATTATTGATCATTGATCAATCTGAATCATATGGGTCATCAAACAAATGTAGCATCTGGTCTGATAGTATTTCTGTGTGTGGGCAATTAGATCTGGGTTCCGTTTACTGTGTGTGCTATTGTATTTTGAATGTTCACTCTACAGTCCTGTGCTTAGTTCCATAACTGGTGAACTTATATCGATTAAGTAATAAGGCTAATTTTGTCGTGAGATTCAATTCAGATCTGGGTAGGCATCAGTTTCCATTGTTAGATCTTCAACATATCAGTGCTTGGTATATTTCATTCAAAGACTTGGTGGTCTGTGTAAATTCTGATTGAATATTAGCATTCTGTGTATTTTCTGATTGAACATTATTATTCTGTAGACCTGAGAATAATTGCTGGGCGCAAGTATTTTGTATGTCTGATATTCTGGAATTCTTCTGAGAAGCATTTACCAGTTTACTTAAATTTGAAAGGGGTTATGAGCAATTGTTATTTGGACTGTATATGCATAAATTCGTGGAACAGACATAAGTTTATAAGTGCAGATTTGTGATTGGCTTCTTACAATAACACCAAAGATATTATAACCTAGTCAATTCCTCAAGCACGTTGAAATCCTTTAATGCTCATAGTATGTGATGTGTTCATGGTTCAATTCATAGATTATTTGCAAGAATCTATTTGCTCATTATTTTTGGCAAATTATTGAGCAAATAGATTCTTAGAAGTCAACTGTTAGTCAAAAAAATAATTAAAAAATGCAAAAAAACGAATTTTTTCTGTGCCCTAGGCATTTTGATGCCTGGATTCGTCATGGATTCGTCACGGATTCTTCATGGCGTATCCTGTTCGAATCCACAGTGGCGAATCGAATCCAAGGCGAATCCACAGAGCAAATTTCGAATCCTGCCCGAATTTGTATCGTACCGTACCCGAATTGCGAATCTGGTACGAATCGAATCGTATCCAAAGGCTACAGGGGGCGAATCGGTAACTTAGTTCAAGTTTATTACACAAGGCTGCCTCAATTGACAATGCTTCATATCTATGCAGGCTGTAATTGAAAAAGTCTCTCTGAAACAACAAATATTTATTGACCTTGAGAGAAATTGTCCAGCACATTGTGTACTAGCAACAAACACATCTACTATAGACCTCAACCTGATTGGTCAAAATACTAATGCACAGGATCGGGTTGTTGGGGCACACTTTTTCAGGTATTTCTTTTCGTTGTTATATGTTGTGAGATCTTTTGTTATAAGCATCCTCTTTTTGCTTTTTCACATTCAATGTCTTTATGTTTTATGTATTCCTAATTGATATTTAAAAAATATTTGTTTCATATTTGTGTACATTTTCTCCCAGCTTTTGATGGTCAATCTCTTAATGCTTTGTAATGGAAAATTCTATCCATTGGACTTGGTTTTCTTTTATTCCAGTTGAGATGTTGACTGGTTTAAGATAAATTTGTGCTGCAGTCCTGCACATGTAATGCCACTTCTTGAAATAGTGCGGGCAGAAAAGACATCACCTCAAGTTGTAATTGATCTTATGGATGTTGGAAAAAAGATCAAAAAAACTCCTATAGTGGTTGGAAACTGCACTGGGTTTGCTGTCAACCGGATGTTTTTCCCATACACCCAATCGGCTTTATTGTTGACCGATCTTGGCTTAGACGTATATCAAATTGATAGAGCCATTTCTAAGTTTGGAATGCCTATGGGTCCATTTAGGTACTGGTGAAAATTGGATAACTATTTTAGTGCAACTTTCAAGCATCTGTCCAGGTGACTATGTATTCTAATTCATTTATAATTCTCTGCAGATTGGTTGATCTTGTTGGTTTTGAGGTTGCAGCAGCAACAGGGATGCAGTATCTAGAGCACTTTCCAGAGCGCGTCTACAAGTCACTCTTGATACCATTCATGATGGAAGACAAAAGAGCTGGTAAAAACCTTATAAGATATCTAACACACGTAATATGCACAAGCATATGGCATATCCCTTGGAATGCAAAAGCTCTGTTAATCAAAGGCAAATTTACATATTAAAATAAAAAAATTCTTCAAGATTAATGCCACATGACAATCATGAGAATTAAATTTCCTCTAACTCCAGAATCAATAATCCTGTCATTACGAAGTCTTAATGGTTGCTTAACAAAGTTTTAGAAGAGCCTATAACAGGAAATCTTGGTAAATTGAGGTTTCCATAAAGGTGTCGCTGTATGTCGAGAAAATTCCGAACTTAGCTTATGACAAATTTGAATCACGATATCTAAAAAATGTGTGATTTATTAATGTCATTTGTTTTTTCAGGAGAGAGGACACGTAAAGGCTTCTATTTGTATGATGATCGACGTAAAGCCCGACCAGACCCTGAAATCAAAAAGTATATTGAGAAGTCAAGGAAAATGGCTGGCTTGATAACTGATGGCAAGGTATTATTATTTCTGCTGTAATGTACTTTTGCAATCATTTCAATTTTGTTTTCATGATCACATCTAGGAGTAAATTAACACTGTATATGTTTTTTTGTGTGTATAGACCCTCTCCTTGACAGATAAGGATATTATTGAAATGATTTTCTTTCCTGTTGTCAACGAAGCTTGTCGTGTTCTAGATGAGGGAATAGCAGTTCAAGCCTCAGATCTTGATATTGCATCCGTCATGGGCATGGGATTCCCACCGTACAGGTATGTCAAAGCCCTCTGTATTCCCCCATCTTCTTTTGCATTATATTGTCGACATTAGGGTATTTTCCTCACATGGGTTGTAGAAGTAGGTGACTCTGAATATAATTCAGAGTTGTGGAATTCCTCAAATGGCATTTTTAGTGATTTTATTATGTTTTAGAAAAAAGAGTTCTAGATTTTTTCATTGTTCCAAGTACTAAAATAGTGTTTGCTTCAGGGGTGGTCTTATTTTCTGGGCAGATTCTATCGGATCAGATTATATTTATAAAAAACTAAAGATCTGGTCCAAGTCATATGGTGATTTTTTTAAACCTTGTGCCTACTTGGAAGAAAGAGCTGGAAACACTGCCAAGCTGGTGAGAAGAATATCTTCTTTTTTTTTTCGTCCTTAACATGTGCCTGGTTTATAAAATTCCTTTACTAGATTTTCTCATTGGCCTAAACTGAATGCAGAGTTCCCCGGGGAAAAGTATGAAGTCGCGATTATAAGAATGGACAATAAAATGAAGATCTTATCAAGATTGTTTGATGAAGATCCTATATAAGAGCAATATCTAGTTTTAAGCAGCTTTACATGTCTTCATACCACATTTATTATCAAGCAATGGTACGTGGCTTACGGAATTTTCTTGGGTTACTTGTTATAGGGGATGGATAAGCATTTTGCAAGAGAGCTTTTGCAATCATTATGATTATCATACAAATTTGCTGTATGATATAAGCATGAACAGCAGTGAATAATTCTGGAAATATTTGTTTTTATTGCATTCCAATTTATTTTTACTGAATAATGTACGAGTGATCTGAAGATACTTGTAAGAACGAAAGGCTTATAAGATGAGAGGTTGCAAATCTTGCTTTTAGAAAATTCTATTTGTTTTATGACACCTAGCTTGTATTTTCGTCAAGACTAACCTATATTGCAAAATGGATTGTTATAACTACTCAAATGTTGCTGCTGCATGTGAGCCTCTTTGCATTGACTAATTCCAAAATTGACACGGACACACCTATTGGAGCTCTGCTGTTTCTGTTACATACCGTATTGACAGTAAACACCCTTGCCTAAAATTGCCATTTAAATTTGTACTATGTGCAGTGGACTCTAGAGAGCATATCATAAGATGGCAAGATTTTTAACGTGGTGAAACGGATCACCTGTATTTCCTTCCAGCCTACTGGATTCTGTTGTGGCAAGTGGAAAAGTAGAGTTGATTAGTTAACCTAGTCACATGATTCATCAAGATCTTGATCCACTTGGGCCTGTATTCAAATTTCCGAAGACTACTGAGTTTATGGAAGTTGTGGCTATAGTGACAGCAAAAGTAATACCAACCTTTCTAATCACAGAAAGTAAATCTATATTATTAGCAAAAATTGTTTTACATAAATTATAAAGAACTGTATCTGATTTCTGCAGTGTACAGCAGACTACTGTGTTTATGGAAGTTGTGGCTATAGTGACAGCAAAAGTAATACCAACCTTTCTAATCACATAAGGTAAATCTATATTATTACCAAAAATTGTTTTACATAAATTATAAAGTACTGTGTCTGATTTCTGCAGTGTACAGACGGTTTTATCACTTTTGAAAGATAGACGTCAGTATCAATTCTACCCCAGCCTTTGCTGGGACGTAGCTATTGAACATTTTTCCAATCTGAGGTTGTTGGATACCTGACAGTCGTGATCATCTATTGCAAGTCTTTGCTGGGTAACCTGATGTATGGGCCTGCTAATTGATTCATTTTTAGGAAGATTAGAAAGGTGTTCTTTGATTTTGTTGCAGGTATCTGCTCCATACCACAAAGCCCAACTACACTCCTGCTTGCACGCTTATTGGGCAAAGACTAGGATAAGGAAATTTGGAATGAAACGAAATTATTATCCATGTTCTAAAAAAACAAGTTTATGGGTCTTGAAAAACAGCAAGGATTGATAGTCAAGAGTAGAGACAAAAGCACTCCACATAGGGGAATTATAATTAGATGAAAAATTAATGATATTCATGAGTAATAAAAAAAAAAGCGTATTTGGACTTTAGAAACATCCAAGAGTGATAGACAAGAGTAAAGAGAAAAACACCTTAATATAAAAGTTTACCTTGGGCTAATATGCCTATGGCTTGTGCTCTCGTATGAGGTAGCTAAGATACTTCTGGGTTTGATATAAAAACCTTCTCATACGCCAAAAAAGAGTTCACCTTGGACTAAGAGGAAAGTGAAAAGGACGATTCTATGTGGGCATCCTTACAAGCAATTGATCAAGCATCATAGAAGAAGAGCCAAGCAATTGGAGACACCAACATAAAACCTAAGGTAAGAAAATTTGGTAAAAGTCTAGAAAACACCATCATCACTCATTTGGATTGTTGCTAGAAATAGAAAAGCTGCCACCATCAATTTTCGCGAAAGGTCTATTACAAGATTCAGTGAACTTTTAATAAAAGGAAGATTGGATTATCTTGGAGGGTTGTGGGGATTACAACTAGAAACTTAGTTGGGATCTAAGTTGGACCACGGTTAGAAAAGGAAGATTAGATTGTCTTGGAGGGTTGTGGGGATTACAACTAGAAACTTACTTGGGATCTAAGGTGGACGCATGAGTAGTTCACGTGATATGAATCTTCCTTTGGTGTTCATGATGCCACTTAGAAGACCTAGAAGATCTATGATATTGGGTAGATTTAGAAGCATGACTTTTGATATGAAATTGAGAGGTTTGGGAAACCCCTGTCTTAGCATGTTCAAGGAAGCATTACGAGGCAACTCGTTCTCACTATAGCAAAAATCTATAATGTTCATAAGAAATGTTGAATTGATTTGATTTGTGGTTGTAATTAGAGGACAACCTTGTACTTTAATTAGTGAAATAGGGTTTTGTTAATGGATAGTAGGGGGAATTAGGAAGTTAGAGTAGTAGGAAACAACTTCCAACACTAAACCATAAGATGAGAATATGCAAAATTTTAAATTTGATTTAAGTTACATAAAGAATGTAGAAATATATTTGAAAACAATAGTAAGTAATAAAACTTTACACAATGATTTAAGCGAGGAAAATTCTTTCGGGAGAAAAATCCCTCCCCAAAGCAATTTAATATATTATTGAATAATATTTGAGCTTCTAATATATTTATTGAGCAAGCTTTAACATGGTTTTCACGTACATACAAGAAGTGGTGGTATTGGTAGCATACTGGCAGCACATGTACTTATAAACTTTAAACATACAAACTACTTTCCCAAAAGCTTAATGTATAGACAAATACAATACAAGATATCACAAATGGTATTGTAAATCGAGTGTTAATAAATTTTGAGCCAAAACTAAGTGCAAAAAATGACCATATAGATTAAAAAATAATTCATAAAATTGGCAACACATTCTCACACCTCTCACACATGTGGAACCTTCAAGAATAGTCAATCTCACCTTGTAAGGAAATCTTGCCAAAACTTGTCATATGTGTTGGTTATCACATCCGAAGTAACCTCTCTTATTTTTGGTGCTTATAATTGTCATATAATCTACCATTGTTTTTTTTAAGACATGTCTTCTATGATATACCACTAAATGGACATCTTTCAACAATTAGTAACTCATTTTTCAAGACATAGATATGTGACACAAGCATCAATTCAAAATCTCACTCCATTTTGGTGTAATACAATTATTTAATAATATACATTATAAACAATACCATATAATAATGAACAAGAGTTAAATAATAAATAAATAAACTTAGGAGATTTACAAGGTTGAGGCACCTAATTTCTCAATATTTGGTGGAGTACAATTATTTAATAATATGCATTATTAA
>VDFB02271358.1:945149765-945177659 GCA_007258455.2 Sequoia sempervirens
CTGGAAAGAAAAATAATCACACATTTATCATATTTTTGTAAGGTGTTCAAAAAGACTAAAAGTTTCCTTAGAAATAACTAATTAAGGAATAAAAAAATGGAAAGTGTCTACCTCATTGTATGTTGACCTTTCCCATATAAAAAGATCATGGAAATGCTAAATGAGTTGATATAAGAATTTTTAAGAATGAAGGCACAAAATTCATAACATTAATCCTAAAAGCAACAAGAAAGGCAATGAATAAAATCTTCCTAGTTATTTTGAAAGAAACTTTAAAAGGTTCTAAATCCCCTTCACACCCCTTTCTAAATGAAGATAAAATAAATAAGTTACCAAATATTTCTTAGAGTTTAAGTTGGTGATTTTAATATGATTTGAGAATAAATAAGATAAATTAGATGAAATCAAGTTTTGTTGTAAAGGTGATGAATTTTGGGGGAATAAGATGAAAATAATTTTGAACCTAGTTGACTCATTAAATGGCAATAAGATAGATTTTAAAGGGGCTTTATTTAAAATATGTAATAGTTAGATATGTACTAATGCATTATATTCTCTATTAGATAGTTATTTCTTCCATAAACATTTCTTACAATCTTATAATTTATTAATAATAGTGATGTGTGCATCCCTAGACACTCTTTGATAACCACACTATTAATGTTTCTATTTTTACTAGAGGATACTCTAATTGAAAAGCATGTATACCATTAAGGATAAAATTTAGACTTTAAGTTGAAAGAAAATGTCAAATATTTAGAATAAAAGTGGTGGGGATTGAATACAAGCTTCAAGAATCTCCTTGTAATAATTAATTGCAATAATAAATGATTAAAACTAAACATGAATGGATATGTCACCAATAATTTTTAGATAAAATGACTAAAATTAGAGCCAAGATATCTTAGTTCAAGTATTATGATAAAGGTATCAAATTCTTATTCAATGTAAACATAGCCGAGTTTGATAGATAAAAAGTTGGCCCCATTAATACTAGGGGAGCATTGTCTAATGAGATTAAGTTGACACTATATTCAATTTTTAGAAGTTAGAACCCTAACATTTATATGAGGCTTGTAAAATAGAACCTTAGTAGGAAGAGTAGGAGAGGAGAAATGAACCCATACTAATTATACTTATACAAATAAAAATAATAATAATGTTTAACCATTTCAAAATGTTAAATTTGTTTCACTAATATGGTGATCAATAGCTAATTTGTACAAGGACCTGTGCAATTTATAGGGAAATGAAGACTACATAAGAGGATAATTTATAACATAGTAGCTTGGTTGCAGTTGTTTCTTTAGCATTAACTATTTTCTCTTTTTTCTTTTGTTGTTGAATATTTTATTTGATCTCTTAAAACTTATCAATGGTACTTGATCTTCATAATGATTATTTTCTTCTTTTTCAATTATTATCATCTTAGAAGGAATACCATTTCAATTTAGAACAAGGAGAAATGTATTTTTCTTTTAAAGTATTTAAAATATTATATTTATTTGATGATTCCTTCTTAACCTCTTCCACTCCTTGGAAAAAATTATCCAACCACTTGAATCTCCTTTTATTAATCAATTTACTTCTATGATTTATGTATGTGTTTTTAGTGATTTACTCTTTATCCTTTCAATTTATTCATGATATACTTTAATATAGTTATAACAATAATATAATAGTTATTCATAATTGGATATGCCTTAAGAAACTCTTTAAATGTGAAATTATTTGATTAGGGAAGACATAAATTAAGGTTATTCTTTCTTACTTACCTCATGCTCATCCATATTTTTTTGTCCATAAATATCTCAAATCAAATTGGATTTTGCAAAGAGGATAGCTATATTTTAAATATTCACTCTTAGTCAAAGTCATTTATTTCTTTGTACAAATTTAAAATTGATTTATGTAATTTCTTTTTTAATAGTTTTAACATAGATATATGAAGAATAGTTTTAAATATATATATATATATATATATATATATAAATATATAGTAAAGTGGACATCTTTTTTATATTTTCCTAATAAGTATAATGCCTAATTCTCCTCAATGGGTTAATATGACTCTTAATAACATAGTTAGCTCATGAAAATGTAATAGTATAAAATACGGTCATGAAGGTGCATTTAAAAATGATTTTTCCCCTATATGGGGGAGATAATGTGATGAGGAGCATATATATGTAGTGGGTGAGGATCATAAACAATGAATCCCTATCCAAGTGATGAAGTAACATAGATCTATTTGGCTTGATAATTATCATGTCATAATCAATTATGAGGTACCATGTTGACAAATAATCATGTGTGTAAATGGATAATGATGTGATTGTGAAGGTATATGCAAATCTAATTGTCCCTAGATGGAAAGGATAACACAATAAATATCATTAGGTGAAATGGGTATAAGAAAGGTAATATGTGATGAGTAAGCACCATTTCCCACATACAATAGGATCACCAATAGTATAATTTAAAATGCATGATATTATCTGGTTATTTCATATATTTTCAATTGGGAGTGAAAAAACCAAATGCACAAGTGTTGAACTAGGGAATAATGGTAAAAGGACTAATCCAATTGGGTCAAAATTTACCAAAAAAATTACTTCTATGAAATTTGGATTATATTTAGATTTATATGAAGGATGAGTCCCCTCATGGTAAAGCTCATTAGACAACACCATTTTTATTTTTTCATTAATTATCTTTGGTATATGTACATAGATCAAGTATAATGAGTTTACTTATTGTTTATCCAAGGTCTCAAACTCTTGTAATTGGTGTTCTTGATATGTGTAATCATCAATGCTATCACTAAGGGAGATACATAATGATAGAATCTTAAGCTCAAGAGGCATTATGGCCTCCATTTCATAAACTAAAGAGTAAGCCTAATGGGAGTTTGTATTCTAGTACAATATGCCCATAATGTTGGGACAAGCTATGTGTGCATATTAGTACCATTTTGGTCAATTAGATTTTGTAATATTTATTTAATAGTATTGTACTAGAAAATTTAATAATACCTTCATTCCTTCTAATCCTAATAGAACTATTTTATTATACATTTCATTCAAACAATCTAGTTTCTTTCCTCTAAATTTATTCTTCGATTCATACATTTAGTTCACGAACCATTTTTGGAGTAATGTCATAAGACTCAAAGGAAAAATATGAAGAATTTTATCCAAGTTTCTATTGTATGCACCCTAAACTTTATACCATGAACTGTTTGATATAATGCCTCAAATAAATTTCCAATAGTTTTTTTTATGGAGTATGATATAAATAGTGTTCTGGATATAATGCCTCAAATAAATTTCCAATAGTGTTTTTGATATAATGCATCAAATAAATTTGTTAATCTATTTGATATAGGGTGCATACAATGGAAGCACTATTTCTGTCATACTCCATCAAAAATTACCATGAACTGTTTGATATAATGCCTCAAATAAATTTGTTAATGAATTGTTTGATATAGGGTGCATACAATGGAAACACTATTTCTATCATACTCAATCAAAAATTACCATGAACTATTTGATATAATGCCTCAAATAAATTTGTTAATGAACTATTTTATATAATGCCTCAAATAAATTGGAGGTGCCCTGGTAGAAATGTATGCAAAATGTGGAAGCATAGACATGGCATGTTGATTTTTCGACAAAGTAGAAATGTATCATCGAAATAGTGTATGTTGAAAAGACTTTAAAAACCTTAAAAAAAATGCAGTTTCCATTCAACAAATTTTCAAAATTTCGCACTTAGGGTTTCAAAATTTAACAAACAAATGCATTTTCAACTCTACGAAATTCGAATTTGACAAACCTGGTGCTCGATATGCAAGTGGGGTTGATGAACTTTGGAAAGATGAAGTTAAATTTACATTCGCCGGAGAGATGAAGTCGTTGCCATTTCTAGATCACGTTCGGTTCGCTGCGCACATGTAAGCACAGGGAAAGCAATGATAGAAGGAGAAAATGACAGTGACATTCATGTTTTCTTTTTTCTTTTTTTAAGGGGTTCGGTCGAACCCATGTTTGACCAAACCCCTTAAAATATTATTTACTTTTTTAGGGTTTTGGGGTTCGGTTGAACATATAATGTGGTTCGGCCGAACCATTGAGTTCGACCGAACTCGTCAACTATGGCAAAAGGAAAAAAAAAGAAATTTCCTTCCTCATCTCAATTGTAAACCACTATTGTGGTTTGACCCCAATGGCACCCAACCTGCTCTGATACCATGTTACAATTGGCTATGGAGATAGCCTACCAAGATCTAGAGGCCAAATGGAAAGCATAAAGAGAGAATATGAATATGATAGGAATAAATTATATTCTTATCAATTATGATTCAATGTTGTGTGTATAATGTGTGTGAGACCCCTTGGTTATATAGCCAAGGTGAGACATAAGATGCCATAAGATTATGACAAGTGTCTTAATCATATGACATGAGACAACTTATCACAACTACCTAGGTTACATGTGTTACAAGTCAAAAGATAAGATAACAACTAATGACAACTAACACCTTCTAGAAATATTCCTAGGACATAATTAAACTTAACATGTAAATAAGTCCCCTAAGTCACCTAGTAATGAATTAACTAGGTCCAAGACTTTATTTACACCAACACTTTGAAATACTGCAAAGAAAGTTGTAAGGGCATCACTCTAAGCCTCTATATCTCCAATATTACTCATGTATTCTTTTATCTGGTCAACGACAGGCTTTTCATTTGACCAATTGACTTTCCCAACTACTGGAACTTTCTTCATGAAGTAGAAAACCAAGAAAATTACTAATGTACCATACCTAAATACCTATTTTTTCCTCTTGATTTCTTTCAAATTCTCTAATAATTATTGTTGAAGCAACTCACAAAGGTCATGCTCAACATTATTCTCAATCATATCCAAAGCCATAGGAATTGTGGTGGTAGAGACCGTATTATATCCATAAATCATATGTCCAATCATCATAGTTGTATATTGAACTATCATATTTATGATAGTGTTTAATGCAACACCCTCCTCAACATTATGTCTTTGTTCTTGCTAGATTTCCTTATTGGAATCAATCTGGTGGACCATAAACTAGTGATTTCCCTAATCACATCTCTAGTAATCATGTGGGAACCATCAACCCACATGAACTAATCATGTATTATGCTTAATGTCATTCTAATACAATTTGAAGTATGGAAACCAGTGCCACACATCTAATTTCTTCTTAGTCAAAATATTGTATTTCAGTTTCAAGGTATAGTCTTCTCCAATCAATTATTCTATCCATAAACTGTGCAACTTTCCATAAGTGTGTTCTTCCAAACTTCCATGAATGTAATTCCTAACATCTTCCATAGGTAGAACCTCAAGAGGAATTTGTGAAAATGCACCTAGGGGATCATATTCTAGGCTTTTGGAAAAGTACCTTTTAAATTTATTTTTCAGTCTTTGAGATATATCTACTATTTCTGGTTTCTCCATTGTATTTAAATTTCTTTTAGATGATAATTCTAGAAATTTAGAATGTGCAAGGATTGCTAAATACCTTTTCTTTTCCTAATGAAGTAGGGTTGGATATTTTGCAACTTGCAGATGCTTCAAACCCTTCAAACTTATTTATTTCTCCTCTTTTCTTCTTCAAGTGTGTTTATTGAAATGAATTTGTCTTCCCAAGCACGCTTTTAACTCTTCAATTTGACCCATTTCAACAATAAATGCTTTAGAAGAAAAGCTAGAAACCCTAAGGTCTGCATACACAATCATATTTCCAAGCTCCAAAAATTACCACATTACTATAGTTTCTTTCACAATTAAGAACTTTATTTTCTATGGCATATCCTCATGTTATATCTCAAGCACCTCTTTTCTAGCGGGGGACATAGGATTTTCATTAAAGCTCCCCCTAAGCCATAGATCTCCAGGCTTAGTTACTAGAGGAAACATCTACACCATAGATTGGTACAGATTCCCCCTTGTCCTCAATATCTTCTTTCTTTCTCCAAATCTTTTGCATTTCCTTTTTCACTTCATCTAGATCAATATTTTTGACTAGTTCATTCTTCCTTGCTGGATTGTCCTTGTATTTTTTCTTTTGCAAAATTTAGCAATATGTTCCGACCTTCTACAATTGTTGCATATGATATTTATTTGATCATTATTCCTTCCATTCTTTTTGGATTAGCATTTATTAGCCTTGTGTCCAAATCCATAGCATGTATAGCAACAACCATTAAAGGATTGAATCATTCTACCATTGTTATATCTATTCATCATTTGACTTCTACATTCATTTTTTCTATGTCCAAGTTTCTTTCATGTAAAGCATTGAACAGTAAAGGATGAAACTCTCTGATTCATTCTTCTTCTACATTCCACAACTCTATGTCCAAATTTATTGCAAAAATAGCAAAAACCATTGAAATATTAGTACCTTTGAGCATTGGTTGTCTGATAGAAGGTCTTCTAGTATTGTCTCTTTGATTCCTGAACTTGCCATAGTTCCTTTTTCCTTTAGTCTTCTTTGGTTCACTGATCCTCTTTGCATTAGATGTTTGACCTGCTTTAGAGATTTCTCCTTTTTTAAGTCCCAAACCACCTTTATCTTTAGATGCTTTCTATCCAACAATCAACTCATCAAGCATTGTATAACTTATTTTTGTTAAACAACGCAGGACAACTAAGAGGGTGGGTGAATCAGTTGTCACACAAATTCAAATTTAAAACTTCAACACTTATCAATTCCACAATCACACTATTCTGTTATTAAGTATGAGCATGAAACAAAAATAACATAAAGTAAATCAACACAATAAACACTATATTTTTATGTGAAAAACCCAATGAGGGAAAAACCACGGTGAGGATTAAGTCACAATATAAAGAGATTATAAAACTGAATACCAAGGCTCACTGCCCAAAAGAGGACTCATTGTCCAAATAAAAATGCTCACTTACTATAGAAAGGACTCACTGTCCAATAGGGAGGCTCACTGCCTACAGATACAAAAGAGAACAAAAGATACACCACAACAATTAACACACATTTGCAGCCTTGATCAGAAGATTGCAAAAACCTTCAGCTCACTACCTTCAAGAATCTAACACAATGATGAACTGTTGCCTCAACTCACTCACACACTTTTGCTCTTATGATTTGTGGCTTACTTCGTCACTTTGCATCACAACCTTATAACTTCTTCACAATTCAACTTGTATTTATACCATTTTCAACCTTAGAAACTTTCTCCAAGGTCGGCCACATAAACTTTATTTCATAAATTCAAATTAGGTCGACAACTCAACATTCCTATAGTGGAAAGGAATGAGAGTGGACCAAAAAACACTTAACCAAGACCAAAAAGTAAAATTTCTTAGATCAGCCACATGCTTCCTTAATTAAATTTTATTCTTCAAATGAAGTGTAAACACCAAGTTGGTCAAACCTAATGAAAACACAAATGAACATTGATGTACATTCTCCCCAACAAGAATGTGACACATGGATGACACAACATGCTTCATTATGCATGGAAACACATCTCAGATTACTTCAGACACATCCACAACAAGTGAAACAATCTTCAAACACCAAACTTCCGTCAGTCCATCCAGATAGTGCAAACACATACAACAACTTAGAAACATGACTTATGGATCACCAAACCACACACATCTTTGACAAAACCAAGATAAAACCATTATAAAACATATGTCAGATCCACAAGATCTGAAATAGAACAACGAAGGACTATGAAGTAGAAACATTTCTCCCAATCCACAGAAGACCAACTCTGCCAAAACAATTCACACACTGGTGAACGTAACTTTCATGTACCATCACACCAGAAGCTAAAACTCAGGATATATCAGCACAAGATCACCATTAGAAACCCTTCATATCTGCACAAGCATAGGATCAACACAGGAGAAATGTGGAGCACATACCAGAGCACATTTTAAACACATTCATCACTTTGACTTCTGTTCTTTATTAATTTTCTCAAAAGCACTTGGAAACTCAAACCAACACAATTGCAACACCATAAAGATAGCTCCATGTACTCACAACATCTCAACAGGATCTCAACTATACATGTACAATCTGTAACATACAAAAATGTGTTGACATCAATGACAAGATTAATGACAATACCACCAAAACATGCTTATACTTGCAACAATCTCTCCCTTTGTCATTGATGGGAACACATGATGTGAAAAACCATCAAAGACAACATCCTTCACAATATTCTAGGAGAACACCTTCTCTTCCTCTACAAATTTTTTTCACATGACTTTCTCTCCCCCTTTGACATCAATAGCAAAGATCAAAAACTCTTATCACTCCCCCTTAGGAGTGTACCCATTCAACTCATACTATAATAATGAAAATATTTTCTACTCCCCCTACGGAGTAGACCCATTTATCAGTCCAGATAAATGAAGAATCTATGAATTCACTAGACTAATGCACCTTCATGTGCACCTACTTCAAAGGGCCAATGACCCCCAACCTCTCCCAAAGATGCTCAAAAGTATCCTTCAGAAGAGCCTTAGTAAATATATCTGCAATTTGTTTCTTTGTTGTCACATACTTCAATCTAACTTCATTCTCCAACACCTTTTCTCTCAAGAAATGATATTTGATAGATATGTGGTTAGTTCTTGAATGCATAACCATATTCTTTGAAATGTTTATAGCACTTGTGTTGTCACAAAAAATAGGAATAGGCTCATCACATATTTCTCCAATGACTTTTAGAGTTTGCTTCATCCACAAAACCTATGTGCAGTAGGATGTTGCATCAATATATTCTGCCTCTGCAATGGATAAAGAAACCAAGTCTTGTTTCTTACTCAACCAAGAAACCAATCTTCTACCAAGAAAGAAAGCACCTCCACTAGTACTCTTCTGGTCATCCACACAACCAACCAATCTGCATTAGTATAAGCACTCAAGGTGAAATCAACACCCTTAGGATACCATAAGCCATAATCTGGTGTACCTTTAAGATATCTAAATATCCTCTTTACTACTGTAACATGTGCCTCTTTAGGATTTGCTTGAAATATGGCAACTAGACATACTACATGCATAATATCTAATCTGGTAGCAGTAAGATACATTAGTCCACCAATCATAGATATGTATTTGCTCTGATCAGTTTTAGCAAATTCATCATCTTTGCTCAACTTACATCTAGTTACTATAGGAGTACTAACCAATTTGGAGTCATCCATTCCAAACTTCTTCACCAACTCTTTTACATACTTAGATTGTGAAATGAATATCCCTTTATCAGTTTGATTCACTTGAAGACCAAGAAAGAAATTTAATTCACCAATCATGGACATCTCAAATTCCTTTTGCATTTCTTCAACAAATCTCTTACACATGCCTTCGTTTCCACCAAAGATGATATCATCAACATATACAACTACTATCAACACTTTTTTACCTTACACTTTGAAGTAAAGGTTGCTATTAGCAGAGCCTTTGTTGAATCCTTTCTTTGTCAAGTATCTATCCAATCTTGCATACCAAGCTCTAAGATCTTGCTTCAGTCCATACAATTCCTTCTTCAACTTACAAACCATGTCTGGTTTGTCAGATAACTGAAACCCTTCAGGTTGTTCCATGTACACTTCTTCCTCCAATTCACCATTTAGAAATGATGTCTTGACATCCATTTGATACACTTTGAAATCCTTGTAGGTAGAAAATTCCAAAAACATTCTAATAGCTTCCATTCTAGCCACAGGGACAAGTGTTTCTTCAAAGTCTATGCCTTCAACTTGTGAATATCCCTTGCATACAAGTCTTTCCTTATTCCTTACAACTTCTCCACTTTCATTCAATTTATTCCAGAACACCCATTTTGAACCAATTACATTCTTATTCACATGTCTAGGAATGAATTCCCATGTTTGATTCTTTTCTATTTTTTTCAACTCTTCTTTCATGGCTTTCATCCAACTCTCATCTTCACATGCTTCACTTACAGACTTAGGTTCAATTTTAGAGAGTAAACACAGATTTACCTCAGCTGCTACTTTACTTCTTTTCTTCACACCTTCACTCTTATCTCCAATTATCTGTTCCTCCATATGATTATTATGTACATACTTAGGAGTCATAACAACAGGTTTTGGCTCATTCTCTTCTTCTTCTTCAGTCTGTTCTTCTTTCTCTTCTTCTTCCTTCTCCATATTCTCCTCAGGTACATGTCCACAAATAGTATCGTTAGGTTCAACTTCACTTATCTCAATAGGTCTGCATATGTCTTCATCAAATTTCACATTAGCACTTTCAACAATCTTTCTCAATCTTTTATTGAAGCATCTATATTGTTTGCTAGTAGTAGAGTACCCAAGAAAAATTCCTTCATCACACCTAGCATCAAAATTTCCAAGATTTTCATCATCTCTTTTAATGTAACATCTGCTTCCAAATACCTTGAAGTACTTCACAGTAGGAGTCTTACCATTCCATAACTCAAAAGGAGTCTTTGTGTTGTTGCTTCTAATCTAAACTCTATTAAGAACATAAACAGTAGTGTGTATTGCCTCTCTCCAGTACACATCTAGTACATTTGATTCTTTCATCATGGTTCTTGCAGCTTCCTGTAATGTCATATTTTTCCTCTCAACTACCCCATTCTGTTGAGGAGTTCTCAGAGCAGAAAACTGTCTCTTTATGCCATGATGTTCACAAAATGTATTAAACTCACTAGAAGTGAATTCCCCACCTCTATCAGATCTCAAATATTTTATTTTTAGATTTACTTCATTTTCCACTCTTGCTTTGAATACCTTAAACCTATCCAGAGCTTGAGTCCTTTCTCCAAGAAAAGCAACCCATGTCATTCAAGTATAATCATCAATAAGAAGCATGAAATACCTATCACCATTCAGGCTTTCTATTCTAGTTGGACCACATAAATCAATGTGAACTAATTCCAACATTCCAATAGTAGAGTTCTCTTTTCCCTTAAAGTTGCATCTTGTCTGTTTCCCCAATTGACAACTTCTGCAAATAGTATTAGCAGGCCTTATGATTCTAGGCATACCTCAAACAATTTATTTTGAACTAATTTTGACCAAATTATCAAAATTTACATGTCCCATTCTCCAGTGCCATAACCAACTATCACTGACTTGAGATACAAGGCATTGACCATCAAATCCCTTAAGTTGATAGATGTTTCCATGAGTTCTCCTTCCAGCATCAACCATATCTCCATTTTTGGATCCTTTTATGATTTCACAAGTATTATTCTAAAACACAAGTTTAAAACCATTGCTACACATTTGACCAACACTCAAAAGGTTATGCCTCAAACCCTTCACATAATATACATCATTAGTGTTGTGCACTCCATCAAAACTAATTGAACCTTTCCCACAAATCTTAGCTCCTAAATCATCACCAAACATGACTAAACCACCATCATACTTTTCAAGTTTACTAAACTTACTTTTATCTCCATTCATGTGATTAGAACATCCACTATCAATCACCTAGTAGTCTTCATCCTATCTTGCATGAAAGGCGGTGACCAAAGTACCTTCCATTTTATTCTTTTTATTCTCTAGAGCTTTCTTGCTTGAACATCTTCCAGGGTTAGTAGATACAGATTTGTTTTTCAAAGGTAAAAACAAGCATTCAATATCATCAACCTCATTTTCTGATTCATCATCAAAGATTCCTGCTTCTTCTTTAACATAATACAACTTCTTGTATTTCTTATCCTTTCTATCCTTATCTTTATAATCCATTTTCTTCTTATGAACAACTCTATTCAGACATCTTGAAGCATAACAACCAATATTACCACAACTAAAACATTTAAAGGGAAACATACCTTTATACTTTATGGTACCCTTCTTCAAATTCCTAGTGAAGTTCACTTCTAACTCATCAGAACTATCACTCTCTGGATCATCTTCAATCTTCATTGATTTAAATGTTGTCTCTGTCTTTTCTTCTTTCATGTCTTCTTTTTTGAACTTTCTCATCTCAAATGCTTGCAAGGTGTCGAACAAATACTCTTTAGTATACTTAGTAGGCTCATACATCTCTTCAATAACTGAGATCTTATCACTATAGCAATCTGGTAGGGTGATTAGGATCTTCTCAATAATATCTTCAATGGTAAACTTCCCCCCTTGATTCGTAACTTTATTTGTTTTCATCTCAACCCTCTGGAAATAGCTTGTAAACTCTTCAGCTTCTTCCATTTTCAAATTCTCAAATTTTTGTTTTGCCCCGCCAGTTTCTTTGTCAATTTTACTCTTTCATTTCCTTCATACAATTCTTCCAACTTCTTCCAGACATCATAAGCAGTATCTAAAGAAAGAACCTTAGTTTTCTAAGTTTAAGATAAAGCACTGTAAATAACATACATCGCTTTCTCATTCTCCTCATAAGTAGAAACCTCATCTGCAGAAGTAGTAACATTTGTTGGAGGATTATACTTTGTCTGAATAGCCTTCCAGGTTTCGTAACCAAGAGAAACAATATATCCTCTCATCCACACTTTCCAATCATTGTAATTAGATCCATCGAACATAGGGATCGACAACTTATGTGCCATCAGATCTTCCTTAAATGGTTAAGCTCTACACCAAGGAACCAAAGCTCTAATACCAATTGTTAAATGACACAGGACAACTAAGAGGGGGGGGTGAATTAGTTGTCACAAAAGTTCAAATTTAAAACTTCAACACTTATCAATTCCATAATCACACTATTCTATTATTAAGTATGAGCATGAAACACAAATAGCAGAAAGTAAATCAACACAATAAACACTAGATTTTTACATGGAAAACCCAATGAGGGAAAAACCATGGTGAGGATTAACTCACAATATAAAGAGATTATAAAACTGAATACAGAGGCTCACTGCCCAGAAGAGGACTCACTGTCCAAATACAAAGGCTCACTTCCTACAGAAAGGACTCACTATCCAACATGGAGGCTCACCTCCTATAGATACAAAAGAGAACAAAATATACACCACATCAATTAACACACAACCATAGCCTTGATCAAAATATTGCAAAAACCTTCAGCTCACTACCTTCATGAATCTAACACAATGAAGAACTATTTCCTCAACTCACTCACACACTTCTGCTCTTATGATTTGTGGCTTACTTCATCACTTTGCATCACAACCTTATAACTTCTTCACAATTTGACTTGTATTCATACCATCTTCAGCCTTAGAAACTTTCTCCAAGGTTAGCCACATAAACTTTATTTCATAATTCAAATTAGGTCAGAAACTCAACATTCCCATGGTGGAAAGGAATGAGAGTGGACCAAAAATACTTAACCAAGACTAAAAAATAAAATGTCTGAGAGCAACCACATGCTTCCTTAATTAAATTTTATTCTTTGAATGAAGTGTAAACACCAGGCTGACCAAACCTAATGAAAACATAAATGAACATTGATGTACATGCTCCCCAACAAGAAGATGACACACAAATGACACAACATGCTTCATTATGCATGAGAACACATCTCAGATTACTTCAAATATGCTCACAGTAAGTGAAACAATCTTTGAACACTGAACTTCTTTCGTCAATCGATTCGAACTGTGCAAAAACATACAACTTAGAAACATGACTTCCGGATCACCAAACCACATGCATCTTTTCCAAAACCAAGTTAACACCATTATAAAACATATGTCAAATCTACAAGATCTGAAATAGAACAACGAAGGATTGTGGAGCAGAAACATTTCTCCCAGTCCACAAAAGACCGACTCTTCTAGAATAGTTCACACACTAGTGAACACAAATTTCACGTACCATCACACCAAAAGCTAAAAATTAAGATATATCACCACAAGATCACCATTAGAAACCCTTCAAATCTGCACAAGCATAGGATCAACATAGGAGAAAAATAGAGCACATACCAGAGCACATTCTGAACACATTCATCACTCTAACTTCTCTTCTTTATTAATTTTCTCATAAGCATTTGGAAACTCAAACCAACACAATTGCGACACCATAAAGATAGCTCCATGTATTCACAACATCTTAGTAGCATCTCAACTATACATGTACAATCTGTAACATACAAAACTGTGTTGACATCAATGACAACATTAATGACAACACCGCCAAAACATGATTATACTTGTAACAATTTTGAATTTTTCTTCATAGCCTCTTGCATTCTCCAAATTTGATCTTAGATTTATCACTTGTTCAAGATTCATGGATTCATTAGTCTTTCTTTTTACCATTGTATTCAAGCATTCCTAAATTCTTTTCTTTTCTTCCACTTGTACTTTCAATCCAATGATGTTTTCATTTTCTTGTTTCAACTTTTCATTAACTTCCTTATGCCTTTCTCTAGATTTCTTGATCTACTCTCTCATTTTTTTGATACACTCATTTGAATCTTTCAAATTTTCCTTCAGATCTTTGTTTTCATTTTCAACTTTGTTAAGATTTGTAAGAGCAACTTTGAGTTCTCCATATTTTTCTAGCATGCAATCTTCTTCTATGTATTCAATAGTAGGAATCTCTTCCAGAGGAATAGGATAATTTCTATCAGCCATGTGTTCAAACTCCAAGATCTTCCCAAAGTAGTCAAGCTCCTTCAAAGGATCTAAGCTCTAATACCAATTTTTGAACACCTGGAATACTGAGAGGGGGGGGGGTGGATCAATATTCCTGTAAACCAATTAAGAAAAAGCCATCCAATTATCAAAATAAATATAACTGCAAAGATGTATAAAAGCATGAAGACAACCACAAAATCACATGACACATGAACACCAAAATTTTTACGTGGAAAAGCCAAAATGAGAAAAACCATAGTGAGGGTTAGCTCACAATATATTATATTCGGGTATAATATATTACCGAAAGGCTCACTGTTAGGTGGAGTCATTGTCCAAGTGAACTCACTACCTATAGAGAAAGAGAGGGAACAAAGAAGGGGTGGCTATATAGTCTATTTAAACTAATACAATAACATCTATCATATATTGGATTACAATTCCAATGAAGTACAAAATGATCTTCACACTAATCTGAATCAATACTATGCTTTGTTCATAATCTTCTCAATTTTGGATCACACACATGTAGGTGGAACACCATACATGGCATATATCTCTCAATGCTCGCATACAATCTACTATCTCTTCATCATCATATCTTCTCATTTTTTAAACTCTCTCAAATTTTGAAGTTAATATCCTATATATATCCATATCAAGTGTAACTTCAATTAGGTCAACCTAATTAGAAGTAACACACAAAATTAAGCATGTCGTCCTCAAAACATTTTATCCACACTTTGTGCATTAATTCAAAATTCAACTTACATCAAGATAGGTTGGAATGGACCTAATATAAATCCCACATAAGATAAACGTACCTTCATTTTTCTCCTTCTTTGAAGGGCTTTCTTTTACCTATTTTTTAGAATTAGTAGAAGCAGGTTCATCCTTAATCGCCAAGAAAAAGCATTCATTGTCATCAGGATCTTCATATTCAGAATCTTTGTCAGGTATACTAGCATTCTCATTCACATAATATGCTATACATTAATCTTCTTTCCTTTCTTTTCTTTCTCATATCTTTGGTTGTTCCTCTTAGCTCTTTCCAGACACTTTGCAGCATAATTTCCTATTTCTCCACAACTAAAGCATTTAAAGGGTAACTTACCTTCATACTTACCAGAGCCTTTCCTCACCCTTCTTACAAAGTTTATTCTATTTCATCAAAGTCTTCTTCATCCGAATCTTCAAATTTTGTATCCTTAAAAGCGGTCTCTAATTTGCATCCATTCCTCAAACTCAACTTCCTCATCTTATAAGATGTCAAAAATCCCAACAATAGATCTTTAGTAAAAGTATTATAATGTATACTCTGCTCAATAGCACACACCTTCTCATCGTAAGCATCAAGAAGAGTTCTAAGAATCTTCTTCACAATCTTGGTTTCATCTATAGTAGCACCAAGTCCTCACATTCTAACTACTATCTCATCCAATCTCTATACATAAGCTTTAACATTTTCATCTTCAAACATATGTAGAAGCTCAAACTATGTCTCCAAATTCTGCAATTTTTCCTCTTTAACTCTTTCATCACCTTCATGCGCTCTTTCCAAAGCATCCTAGACTTCCTTAGCAGTTTTCAAGTTCTAAACCTTAATCAACTCGAAATGTACCAGAATGTTCTTCAAGATGTACTTCACCTTATTATTTTCTTCATGTTCTTTGATCTCTTCAAACTTACTTAGACCATTAGTAGGAGGAGTGTAAAGATTCTTGTAAACTTTCTCCACATCATATCCATAATACTCCAGATATTCTTCCATCAATATTTTCTAGATAGCATAATTAGTTCTATCGAACCTCGGATAATCATAAATCATTTTTCCAGCCATCCTGAACCTTTCTCAAGCGGTTAAGCTCTTCACCAAGGAAACAATCTCTAATACCAATTGTTGAATAGGACAACTGAGAGGGTAGGGGGGTGAATCAGTTGTCACAAATATAATCTTTTAATTCAATCATCAAAAGTAATTCTTAACACTGCTTAAATGATTAATCATCAAATTCCAATGCAAAAACTTAAATCCAACACATAAACATAATAACACCAGATTTACATGGAAAACACAATAAGGGAAAAACCACAGTGAGGATTAAATCACACTATAGAGAATATCAAAACCAATTATAAGAGGCTCACTTCCTGAGAAATAAGGCTCATTGCTAGAACAAGGACTCATTGTCCAACAGGGCTATCAACCTAGAGGGCTCACTGCCAGAACAAGGACTCACTATCCAACAGGGCTATCAACCCAGAGGGGTCACTGCTAGAACAAGGACTCACTGTCCAACAGGGCTATCAACGTGGAGGGCTCACTGCCATAGAGATACAAAGAAAACAAAGAATACTTGTTACAGAGAGAAGAAAATATCAATCCAACAAAGGATTCCACCACAATCACTCACAGACATGCATGAATGATAGAGTTCACCTTCTACTCACTGCATCCAAAAACTCAACATTTAGGATTCACACTGATCAGCCACACTCGCATCACACACACTCAATAGGTAGCATCAATGTCGCATCTATCTGCTCTTTTTATTTTCACTTATCTCTCTTCTTCTCTCTTATATATTTTTCACCACTAACTCATCTTGTATTTATACCATCTTCAACTTTCAAAGATATCCAAAGTTGACCATCCAAATTAGAATGAGGGAAACCCAAACACATGCTTCATAGGGACCCAAATAGATCCAACACACTTCATCAACTTCGAAAGTAGTATTTCACACAAGGACATCCAAACCAGTGTAAAAAATATAGAACTATTAAGCATGAAATTTCCAGATGCTAAAATTATCTTCAATACAATCAAGGCAACTCAACTCTAGAACTACAATTCATAAGACTTCATCAAAGAGAAATCCGAACCAACAACATTCCTCCCAGACCTCAACCAGAAACACAAAAAACCACAGTTCACAACTAGTGAACATAACTTGCACTATATAATGAATCAACAGCTAAAAATCTAGATATAGCATCTTCCAACAACCAAGATCAACATATCTAAACCACATAAACATAGGAGAAAATATGGAGCAAAACCCAAAGCAACCACAACACTTGTAACATATCTTCATTACAATTTTCTCAATATCCTTGACATATACAGCTAACAACAACCAGTTGATAACCAGTTGATTAGTTGAAATCAATGAAAAAACCTTCAATCTTTCCATTCTTGCAATAGAGAAATCCATCTCAATGCTACATAAGATTCCACCACAACATGACCAACACAATTGCAACATTTTTGAAGATTGTAGACACCTTCTGCTCACTTCTTCTAGTATTCTAACTCATTAAATCTTGCACACACTTCACAACTCTAAAATTAACATAAAAAAAACTACTCTATCATCCTCCATCAATGCAATAGTTATGTATAACTTCTTCAACCTTGAAAACATTCTCCAAGGTTGGCTATGCACCTCAACTATGAAAATTCAAATTAGGTTGGCACCAAAAAATTCCTATGGTGCAAAGGAATGAAGGTAGACCACATCACATCTTAAATCAGACCCAAATCATACATATACATGCCACACCACACTTCCACAATCACCAAAGCAAATCCAAAATTAGTGTAAACACCCAAGGTCAACTGAACCTGTGTAAACACCTTTAATATTTAAGTACATGCTTCCTCAAATCCAAAGATGACTCACGAACTACACACAACATTAAAAAACAATCTAGAATATTCCATAAACAACCTGAAATCCAACAAATTCCTTCACATCAACTTTCACTTGAAGAATGTACACACCTAGTACACTTAGACAACCTTCCATACACTGTAACTCAAGAAATCAACTTGTAGAGCACCAAACTATGAACAACTTCAATTGAAGGTAGATATGAACCTTATCAACACACTTCTAGAACCAAAAGAATAGAAACCAAAATGTGGAGAAATGTGGAGCAAAGCCATTTCTCCCAAACAAAACTGCACCATAGTTCACACACTGGTGAACACAACTTTCTTTGCACAATGATCCAACCCAAGAAATTTTGGATATAGAACCTCTAAACACCTCTGAATAGCATATCTAAACCACACAAGAAGATATTCAACATAAGAAATGTAGATCCAAACTAGAGCACCACTCTGTACACCAGAACACCTTTGCAACACACTATCTCCTCTTTTATTCAAATTTTCTCAAAAGGACTTGGAAACCAAACACCAAAAACACATTCTCATTATCTTGAGTACTTCCTCATCATCACCAAATCAACATCCACAAACAAAATCTTATCAAAGCATCACTAGAGGTTGACACTAGTAGCACTTACTAATGACAACATAATGAAACTAATCAAAGCATCATCACAACTTATCAACCAAAAACATAAGCTTGTTGACATCAGTGATAACACCAACTAATCATACTTGAAACAATCCCCCCCTTTTTCATTGATGGCAACACATGATGTGAAAAACCATCAACAACAAACATAACAAATCTAACAAATCAGATCACCAACACACTACTCCATATCAACTCTTTCTCTTTCTCTTTCTCAACTAATCCTTTTCACATTACTTTCTATCTCCCCCTTTCTTAACAGATCCTTTTTCACATTGCTTCCTCTCCCCATTTGACATCAATGGAAAAAGGGTAAAACATTTTCATTTCATTCCCCCTTTGACATCGAACATACATACTTTCTCTTTCTCCAAGGGAACAATAGCTTTGCAACAACCTTTTTCTTTTTACTACTCTACATAATCCATAGGAGCACACAAAAAACTATACCAATCAACAACCATTGCACATATCCTTTGACACAGCTGGAAAAAGACAACACCAACTTGCACCAACACTAACTCCCCATGGCTGCAATAACCAATAAAGTACTACCTACTCCCCTTGAGAGGTAGCCTCCAACATCAGTCTAGGACAAAGAATGAATCTTTAAATCCATTTGACTGATGTATATCTTACGCATCTAGTTCAAAGAGGGAGGGGTAATAACCCCTAATTTCTCCCGAAGATACTCAAAAGTATCCTTAGAAAGATCTTTAGTGAATATATCAACAACCTGATCCTTTGTAGGCACATACTCAAGCTTCACTTCATTCTCTACAACCTTCTCTCTCAAAAAGTGATACTGGATTGAGATATTTTTTTTCCTTGAGTGCATCACCAAATTCTTTGAAATGTTAGTAGAACTTGTATTATCAAAAAATTTAGGGGTTGGTTAATCATATACAACTCTGATATCCTTCAAGGTTTGCCTCATCCACAACACCTGTGTACAACAAGATGTTGATACAATATATTATACCTTTGAAATAGATAAAGATATTGAATCTTGCTTCTTGCTTAGCCAAGACACCAATCTGCATCCAATAAAGAGTGCACCACCACTTGTACTTTTCCTGTCATCAACACATCCTACCCAATTTACATCTGTATAAGCACTCAAAGAAAAATCAATATCCTTTGGATACCATATACCATATTCCAGAGTGCCCTTCAAGTATTTGAATATCCTCTTTATTTCTACAACATGTGATTCTCTAGGATCTTCTTGAAATATAGCCACAAGACAAACTACATGCATGATATCTAGTCTAGTAGTAGTTAGATATAACAGTCCTCCAATCATTGATCTATACTTGCTCTAATTAACCTTAGGACATTCATCATTCTTACTTAGCTTACAACCAATAACCATAGGAGTACACATTGGTTTAGAATCTTTCATTCTAAACTTCTTCAACATTTCCTTGACATACTTTGATTGTGAAATGAATATACCTTTCTCTATCCAATTGATTTACAATCCAAGGAAGAAGTTCATCTCCCTAAATATAGACAGATCTCAAACTCTTTTTGCATCTCTTCTACAAATCTCTTGCACATAGCCTCTTTTCCTCTAAATATTATATCATCGACATACACAACCACAATCAAGATTTGATCTTTTTCAACTTTGAAATAAATATTACTATCTACAATACCTTTATTTAATCCATGTTGTATCAAGTACCTATCCAACCTTGCATACCAAGCTCTAGGTTCTTGCTTCAATCCATATAAGTCCTTTTTCAATTTGTAGACCATATCTGGTTTGTCTGATAACTAAAATCCTTCCAGTTGTTCAATGTATACTTTGTCCAATTCACCATTCAAGAAAGAAAACTTCACATCCATTTGATATACTTTGAAATCTTTATGTGCTACAAAAGCCAAAAAAATTCTAATAGTTTCCATTCCTGCCACTGGAGCAAATGTCTCCTCAACCTCTATTCCTTCTTCTTGTGAGTATCCTTTACACACAAGCCTTGCCTTGTTTCTTACTACTCCATTCTTATTTAATTTTTTTTGGAACACACACTTAGTTCCAATCACATTCTTACTTTCTGGTCTTGGGACAAGTTCCCAAGTCTAATTTTTCTCAATCTCCATTAGTTCTTCTTCCATAGCCTTGATCCAATATTCATCCTTGCATGCTTCAATTTCTATTTTAGGTTCAATTTTAGAGAGTAAACATAGGTTTACCTATTCTTTAGCATATTTTCTTCTTGTCAACACACCCTTACTTTTTTCACCAAGGGTATGTGCAAGATCATCATGGAAAAAATAGACCCTTAAGTGGTGAAAAATTCAGAAAAATCAAAGTTAGGCAACTTGACATAAAAATTTGAATAAGTTATTTATATTATTTCAAAAATATGTAAAAATAGAATCTGTAGCAAATTGAATGTAGTTTCTAAACTACTAGGTTTTTTTTTCTAAATCTATTTGGTGAAAATTTGAAATTTCAATGCAGTAGTACTTAAATTTCAGGGAAAAAATAAGAAGTAGGTGTCTGTCTATACACCCTAACCACAATAAAATGATAATATTTTTTAATAATATTTTAGATATAAGTAGAGGACTCATGTCCCAATGTGATGCATATTTTTTTGTAATTTTTTTCCAAGTAAATAATTAATTATGAATTTTTTATCACAAATTTTAAAAAATATAAAAACTCGTATGTTTGACCACCTTAACTTGGTCAAAACTTCATTTTTTTTAATACTATAGTATACGAAGCATAGAATGTGACACATGTTTCAAATTTTAAAAAATTGATACCATTTGAAAGCTATAGATGTTTTTCAATCAGCTTATCAATTAGGACTTAAGTTGTAATTCAAATAGAAAATGAATAATAATTATTTATTAAATTCAAAGTAAAGCATAATTTATATTGGTGGAAAGATGAGAATCTCCTTTAAAAACCCTTTTCGTTTCATCAATTTTGGGTAAAAAGAGTTGTCAACCACATGGGTGATCATATCACTTACATATTGCCACTTTTTGGCCCATCATGATCCTGCACATACCCCCAATAATTTGATCCTTAGAATGATTCTTTTGTACGTACTTAGGAGTCTTAGGAATCCTTTCCAAAGCTTCTTCCTCTTCAATTTGAACTTCTTTCTCCTTAGCTTCATATTTTTCATTTTCTTTGTAAGAGTATTCATCTGATTCATATACATCTATCACCACAATTTTTTTCTGTAAGTCTTCATCCACTTTGACATTTTAGTTTTAATAATCTTCTTCAATCTCTTCTTGTAGCTTCGGTAATATTTGCTCCTTGTATAATATCCATGGAAGGTACCTTCATCAGATCTTGTATCAAACTTTCCTAAGTTCTCTTCATCTCTTCTGATATAGCATTTTCTTCCAAACACTTTGAAGTATTCAACAGTAGGAACTTCCATACCACAACTCATAGGGAGTCCTTTTACTATTTTCTCTTGCTTGAACTCTGTTAAGAATGTAGACAACAATGTGAATTGCTTCTCTCCAGTAGACTTTCGATAGGTTTGCCTCTTTCATCATTGTTCTTGTAGCTTCTTAAACAGTCCTATTCTTTCTTTCAACCACTCCATTCTACTGAGAAGTCTTAGGGGCATACAAGTGCCTCTTTATCCCATGATTCTCACAAAAAATGTTAAACTCATTAGAGGTGAACTCTCCACTTTTTTGACCTAAAAAAACTTGATTTTCATATCCATTTCATTCTCAACCATAAATTTGAATGCTTTAAACTTATCTAGAGATTTAAATTTTTATTTGAGAAAAGTAACCCATGTCATTCTAGAATAATCATCAATTAATAGCATGAAATACCTATCACCTTGAAGACTTCTTACTCTGGTAGGACCACAAAGGTCTATATGCACCAACTCCAACAGTATGATAGTAGATTGATCTTTGAATTTGAAACTTCTTGTTGCTTGCGTCCCAACTTGACATTCCTTACAAACATTGATGGGCTTTGTAATCCTTGGAAGATCTCTCATAGATTGAACTGAAACTGATTCTTAATAGGCTATCAAAATTTATATGACACATCCTTCTATTCCATATCCAACTTTAATTAATTTGAGTCATAAAGCAATGAACATCAACACCTTTGAACTGATAAACATTTCCACCTATCCTTCTTCCAGCAATAACCATAGTTCTAGAGCCTTTTTTGATCTCACATCCATCATCTCTAAACATAAGATTATACCCTTTACTACACATTTTTCCAACACTCAAGATGTTATGTCTCAAACCCTTAACATAAAGAAAATCATTTGTATTATCCTTACCATCAAAACTGATTGAACCTTTTCCACATATCTTAGTAGATGTATCATCACCAAACTTAACTAGACCTCCATATTTCTCAAATTAAAAAAAAATACTTTTGTTACCGATCATATGATTTGAGCATCCACTGTCAATAATCCAATAGTTCTTCTCGTTTCTAGCATGAAGAAAAATTACCATAGCATTGTGACCTACTTCCAAATCACTTTCCTTCACACATCTCTCAGAGTTAGCAAAATTAGATTCAAATTTCATAGCCATGAAGAAGCATTCACTATCATCATCATCCCTATAGTCAAAATCATCATCAAATATACTAGAATCTTTTCTAACATAATAACTTTTCTTAATTGCTTCACCTTTGTTCTCCTTATTTTTGTCATTAAAAACTCTATTTGGACATCTTGAAGAATAATGACCTATCTTACCACAAATGAAACATTTGAAAGGTAACTTACCTTTGTATTTACCAATACCCTTTTTCATTCTCCTCATAAAGTTTTCTTCAACATCATCAAGATCTTGTTGATTTGATTCCTCAGTCTTTTCTAATTTTCCAACTTTAAAAGCAATCTCAACTTTTGCATTACTTAGACCAAAATTTTGCATTTCAAAAGTAGATAAAGCACCATACAACTAATCTCTAGTGTATTTTCTTAAATCTTGAACTTCCTTAATAGCATAAATTTTATGACTATAAGATTTAGGAAGATTTCTCAGTACCTTCTTTACTACTTCTTCTTCTTCAAGTTTTCCACCAAGACCTGTGATGGAATTGAAAACTTCGTTCACCTTCTGCATGTAGCTTGTAATTTTTTCATCTTCAGACATCCATAGGTTCTCAAATGTGATCTTTAGATTTTTCATCTTAGCTTGCTTGACCTTATCATCTCCTTCATAAATACTTTCCAACTTTTTCCAGATCTCTCTAGCAGATTTCAAGCTCATAACTTTCGCAAGTTCAATGTTAGAAAGAACACTTAAAAGAGATTACCTTGCTTTACCATTATTCTCATAGGCCTTAATCTCATCATCAATACTCATACCACCTGTAGGCATAGTATATCCAGTCTCAATAGACTTCCAAACTCCAAATCTAAGAGATACAAGGAAACCTTCCATCCTTGTCTTCCAAAATCCATAGTATGATCTATCAAACAAAGGAGCATCCCTCTTATGCACCATCCTAGATCTACCTCAAGCAGTTAAGCTTTCTTCCAAGGAAATTTTGATACCAATTATTGAATGCACAAGACAACTAAGAGGGGGTGAATCAGTTGTACATTAAAATATCAAAACCTTCATAAACATTCAGATCCACATCAACCTAATTAATCCTTAATCTATTAGAATAATTTAAGATGAAATCAAATAATAGAAACTGAAACATATCAACACCATGCACAATAAAACACCAAATTTACATGGAAAACCTAAGAAGGGAAAAACCATGGTGAGGATTAGCTCACAATATAAAGTCATTGCAACATCAAATACAATAGGCTCACTATTAGAGGGTTCACTACTAATGGCTCACTACCAGATTACAAAAAAGAAGAAAGAAGAATGTTACAATAAGAAATCCATCTCAATGCAACAAAATATTTCACCACAACATCACCAACACATCTACAACCTTTTTGAAGATTGTAGACACCTTTTTCTCACTTCTTCTAGTAGTCTAACTCATTAAAGCTCATAGTGCACTTCACAACTTTGAAATCCCATCACACACAGTACTCTATCATCCTCCATCAATGCAACACTTATTTATTGCTTCTTCAACCTTGAAAACATTCTCCAAGTTTGGCTATGCACCTCAACTATGCAAATTCAAATTAGGTCAGAACCAAAACATTCCCATGGTGGAAAGGAATGAAGGTAGACCACACCACATCTTAACTAAAACCCAAATCATACATATACATTCCATGCCACACTTCCACAATCACTAAAGCAAATCCATAATTAGTGTAAACACCCAAGGTCAAGTGAACCTACGTAAATACCTTTAAAATTTAAGTACATGCTTCCAAATCCAAAGATGACTCATAGACTACACACAACATTCAAACGTAATCTATAATATTCCACAAACACCCTAAACTCCAACAACTTCCTTCACAACATCTTTCAGTTGAAGAATGTACACACTTAGTGCACTCAAACAACCTTCCATACATTGAACTCAAGAAATAAAATTATGGGGCACCAAAACATGAAAAAAATCAACTGAAGGTAGATATGAACCTTATCAACACATTTCTATAACCTCAAGACTAGAAACCAAATTATGGAGAAATGCGGAGAAAAACCATTTCTCTTAAACAACACTGCACCATGATTCACACATTGGTGAGCACACCTTTCTCTGCACAATGATCCAAACCAAGAAACTTTAGATATAGAGCCTTTGAACACCTTTGACAATCACATCCAAATTGCACAAGAAAATATTCAACATAAAAGAAACGTGGAGCTAAACCAGAACACCTCTGCAACTCACTGTTTCCTCTTTTATTCAAATTTTATCAAAAGCACCAAAAACAAATTCTCATTATATTTAGTACTTCCTCATCATGATATTTCTATGAGTTGATGATTGATTAGGTTGTTTCATTTCTTATGTTATTGACATGAATGCTTAATTAATGAATTCAACTACTAAGATGAATTAGGATATGTTGTGCTTAGTAATTGTCAAATATTGAATTGTTTAATTTTTTGTAATTATATTTCCTAAGAATTATGTTTATATGGAATTGAAATGTTATCAAATGTGATCATGATGTTTTCTTTAATTATGTGATGGATGTGATTATGGATTGAATGTTTGAACTTGAATGTAGTTTAATTCATAATTCCATTATAGATATGGTTAAGGAGGGATGGAGATGTATACAAGAAGTGAATAAGATACCTATAGAGGGAAGAGGTAGAGAGGTGAGGGGGAGATTGAATAAAATGAGAGAGCGAAGCTCACAAAGAGGGAAAGATAGGTAAGGAGAAAGGGAGAGAGGTGGAGAGGGATGGAAGTAACTAGAAGGGAGAGATATAGAGGTGTGAGACCTGCAACCTAGGGAGAGAGGGGTGAGAGACATTTGGGGAGAGAGAGAAAGTGAAGTATTGACCTAGAGGAGTAACATGGGATGGAGGGAGAGGTAAACATGGAGGGAGTGAGAGAAATAGGGAAGGAGGAGATAGAGAGGTGATGATGTAGAGAGGGGAGGGAGAGAGAAGAGGAGAAAGATAAGAACAAATATAAAGTGATGGATTAGGAGGGATGGAGAGGTAGACAATGAGTGACTAAGAGACCTATAGAGGGTGGAGGTAGAGAGGTGAAGGGGAAAGTGAAGAAAATGTGAGAGAGAAGTTCACAAAGAGATAAATACGAGTAAGGAGGGAGGGAATAACTATATATGCGAGAGATATAAAGGTGTGAAACCTACAATCTAGGGAGAGATGGGTGAGAGAGAGAAGAGAGGGAGAGAGAAAGGGAATTATCAACCTATAGGAGTAACAAGGGATGGAGGGAGAGGTAGACATGGATGGAGTGAGATACATAGGGAAGGAGGAGATAGAGAGGTGATCATATAGAGAGGGGCAAGATATAGAAGAGGAGAGAGAATAACAAAGATAAATAGATGGCTAAGGAGGGATGGATAGGTAGACAAGGAGTTACTAAGAGACCTATAAAGGGAAGAGGTAGATAGGTGAGGGGGAGAGTGAAGGAAATGAGAGAGAGAAGCTCACAAATGGGAAAATATAGGTAAGGAGGGAGGGAGAGAAGTGGAGAGGGAGGAAAATAACTAGAGTGGGGAGAGATATAGAGGTGTGAAACCTACAGCCTAGGGAGAGAGGGGTGAGAGTCATATGGGAGAGATAAGGGCAAGAGAGAAAAGAGAGAGAAAGACAAGTATCAACCTATAGGAGTAACAAGGTATGGATGGAGAAGTAGGAATGGAGCGAGTGAGAGACATAAGGAAGGAGGATATAGAGAAGTGATGGTATAGAGAGGGGAGGGAGAGAGAAGAGGAGAGAGAGTAGAACAAAGAGAAATAGACAGCTATGGATGGAGAGGTAGACAAGGAGTGACTAAGAGACCTATAGAGGGAAGAAGTAGAGAGGTGAGGGGGAGAGTGAAGAAAATGAGAGAGATAAGTTCACAAAGAGGGATATATCGGTAAGGAGAGGGGAGAGAGGTGGAGAGAGAGGGAAATAACTAGAGAGGGGAGAGATATACAGGTGTGAGATCTACAACCTAGGGAGAGAGGAGTGAGAGACATAGGGAGAGATAGGGGTGAGAGAGAGAAGAGAGGGAGAGAGAAAGGGAAGTATCAATCTAGAGGATTAAAAAGGGATGGAGGAAGAGGTAGACATGGAGGGAGTGAGAGACATAGGGAAGGAGGAGATAGAGTGGTGATGACATAGAAAGGGGAGGGAGATTTAAGAAAAAAGAGAAATAGATTGCTAAGGAGGGATGGAGAGGTAGAAAGGAGTGACTAAGAGACTTGTAGAGGGAAGAGGTAGAGAGGTGAGGGGGAGAGCGAAGAAAATGAGAGATAAAAGTTCACAAATATGAAAAGATGGGTAAGGAGGGAGGGAGAGAGGTGGAGAGGGAGGGAAATAACTAGAGA